>JACXGI010004984.1:21909-50012 GCA_016801175.1 Esox masquinongy
GTTATAGATTTGTCCAGTTGAGGGTTGTGTGTGTATGTGGGGAGGGGTTATAGATTTGTCCAGTTGAGGGTTGTGTGTGTATGTGGGGAGGGGTTATAGATTTGTCCAGTTGAGGGTTGTGTGTGTATGTGGGGAGGGGTTATAGATTTGTCCAGTTGAGGGTTGTCTGTGTATTTGTGACAAGCCGGCTATAGTCAAATTGGTTCCGGGTGCATGTTCATGAGGTCTACTGCTGTAGAAAATAAACTGTTCTTGTGGCGAGAGGTTTTGGTCCTGATAGACCTCAGCCTTTTGCCAGAGGGGAGAGCTCTGAATAGTCCATTTCCAGGGTGAGAGGGATCAGCCCCAAACATTGCCGCTCACCTCCACGTCCTGGGGGTGTGTAGGTCATGTAGAAATGATAGATTGCAGCCAATCACCCTCTCTGCAGAGCGGATGATGCACTGAAGCCTGCCCTTGTTCTTAGCAGTGGCTGCAGCGTACCAGACAGTGATGGAGGAGGTCAGGATGGACTCTATGATGATAGGGTAGACGTGCACAATCATAGGCCCAATCCCAATGTCCACACTCACAGAATCACGGACTTTGAATCACGTTCTTGCTTAGTCTGTGAGGGCTTAGGGCTGTCCCACTGTCAAATCGTCAAGTGCGCGAAGGCTCTCTCACTGACATTTTGAGCCCTTTATGCACCCTTTTCGGAAGTGCGCATTTCTGCAGACTTTGCCTGTGGGAATTGCCCACAGTTCATAGCGTTGTGACATGAAACACGGGAGTTACCAGAGGATGCCCGGAAGCGAGAGAAAAATCCCGACAAACCCGCCTAATAAGAGAAGAAAGAAGAACAGTGAACTACACAACTACACTAGGCCTACATTAACAAGGATTTAAGATGACACATAGAACACATGAAATCAGACGAATGTAATCACCTTATTACACACCAAGTATATTCAACTATTTGTTTTAGTTTTTGCTTAACGATGCTGTTTTGACCAAAAAAAGTACATTGATTATTGACAAATATAGATTATTATTGACAATTACCTCCTGTCCACTCTGTAGGGCAAGAACCTTCAAGACATATAAATCAGACAGTCGGTCTATTTAGTGCCTTGGCCGCCAAGAAAGTAAAAAACGTAAAATAAAAAGTCCCAAACCTACAATTGTGTGCAACATGTTTCAGCTTCGTCAAGGTAACATAATAAAGTTGCAAACTGCTGTCCCATTACTATTTATAGCATTTAGAGCCCTTGCAGCCTCTTGCACTCAATCACTTACCAGGTCACGTCAGTTTAGTCTGCGAGGGTTCAGGGCTTAGGGTTTAGGGGGGACATTGGGATTGGGCCATAGTCTTTGGCAGGTTGAACTTTTTCAGCTGCTGCAGGAAGTACATCCTCTGCTATGCTTTCTTTGTGATCAATATAGTGCAACGTGTATAATTTGTTCTAAAGATTAGTCAGTTGTAACCAAAGGCAATTTTTATGTTGTTTTATAGCAAGGTCCATATAAATGATGAATGCCAAATAAAATAGGTTAAAAAAAGTGTTTTTTTAAGAACTATATTAAAACATACATTCTACAGACTGGGTTGTTATATTTATTGCCGTATAAAAAAAAACTAGACTTTGTGAAGTGGAACATGGCATTACAGAAATACTCAGTACGGTGTGTAGAATCCGCAAAAACTGTAATTTCGAAATATAGATGGTATAGCTAGCAACACAATTTAACCCACCCACTTCATTGGCTCCAATGCAATACACCACACCTGAAAGTGACCAATGCAAATTGCCTTACTATAAAAAATGACACAATGTGTAGTGGAACATGGCATTCAAGTATTACTCATTAGCATGTGTAGAACCCATATATAGAGCCATTTCATGGAGCAATATAGATTGTATAGCTAGCAGCACATTTTTACCCCTCCTACTCCATTGGCTCCAATACAATACACTATAAACAAAAGTGGCCTATGCAAATTGACTAATAACAAAAAAACTACACACTATGTGAAGTGGAACATGGCATTCTAGAATTACTCCATAGGGTGTATAGAATAAATTAATCGTGCCATTTCATGGTGCCAACTAGATGAAATAGCTAGCAGTACAATTTAACCCACCTACTCCATTGGCATAGACTATAAGATGTTTTTGAATGTAACTTGGCTGATAGCTGCAATTTAATTGTTTGGCATCACTTTTTAATACGTTGATGAAAAAAATTAAGTCTCTGTTCAAAGTTCAAGTTCAAAGTTGAAGTTGAAGTTCAAAATTTTATTTATCAAATGCACCAAATAACACAGCGCAACACTGCACAATGAAATTCTTGTGACATGGCACACGACATCTACATAGTAAGAATAAAGAAATATATTAAGCAAAAATATAGCAATAATATACATAACAATGTAAACTAGCAGCAATTGAAAAAATAGAGTAGGATGAGGAATATGAACCACATGGGTAGAAGTATTGAATATTATAGATACAATATGAGTGTAATATGAGTGTAATATGAGTGTAATATGCCTATGAATGGTACATGCAAAAGAATATTATAATGTACATTGAATGTACATGTACAGACATCAGAGCATTTAAAATGTTCATTTGTGATCGTTATGATCATAGATCAGTGTTGCTGGTTGAGGAGCCTTATAGCCTGAGGGAAAAAACTAATTGTCTGGAAGTGCGTGCTCCAATGCTCCGGTAGTGTTTACCAGACGGCAGTAGTGTGAACAGACCATAGCCTGGGGGGCTGTAGTCTTTGATGATGTTCTGTGCTTTCCTCAGGCATCGTGTATGGTAGATGCCTTGCACGGAGGGGAGATGGCAGCCGATGACGCGCTCCACAGACTTCATCACTCTCTGGAGGGCCTTGCACCATGTAGCCAGGTTCCTTACCTCTTTTCTGTAAGTGGAGATCAATGTTGGAGATGAGACCCAGGATGGTTGTGTCATATCTATTAAGAAGATCAGACCAAATAGAAATGTCAGGAAGACCGTTTTTAAAAAGCCTGTCAAAAAGATATGTTTGCATTCTACACACTCTTTTGAGTATTTCTCAAATGCCATGTTCCTCTTCACATAATCTAGATTTTTTTTATGTCATTGGTATATACAGATAGGTCCAGAAATAGTCTCTCAGCTTTAATTTGAAAGTATTCACATCCAAATTGGAGGAAGGGTTTAGGTATTACATCTCTTTAATATTTAGCCCCCTCTTTTTCAAGGGACCAAAAGTAATTGGACAATTGACTCAAAAGTTGTTTCATGGACAGGTGTGGGCTATTCCTTCATTATTTCTTCATCAATTAAGCAGGTGAAAGGTCTGGGGTTGATTCAAGGTGTGGCATTTGCATTTGGAAGCTGTTGCTATGAACCCACAACATGCGGTCGAAGGAGCTCTCCATGCTAGTGAAACAGGCCATCCTTAGGCTGCAAAAAAATCCATCAGAGAGATTGCAGGAACAATAGGACTGGCCAAATCAACAGTTTGGTACATTCTGAGAAAATAAGAACGCATTATTGAGCTCTGCAACACAAAAAGGCCTGGACATTCACAGAAGACAACAATGGTTGATCGTAGGATCCTTTCCATGGTAAAGAAAAACCCCTTCACAGCATCCAACCAAGTGAAGAACACTCTCCAGGAGGTAGGCATATCATTATCCAAGTCTACCATAAAGAGAAGACTTCATGAGAGCAAATACAGAGGGTTCACCACAAGGTGCAAACCATTCATAAGCCTCAAGAATAGAAAGGTCAGATTAGACTTTGCCAAAAAACATCTAAAAAAGCCAGCCCAGTTCTGGAGCAGCATTCTTTGGACAGGTGAAACTAAGATCAACCTGTACCAGAATGATGGGAAGAAAAAAGTAGAGAAGGCTTGGAACGACTCATGATCCGAAGCATTCCACATCATCTGTAAAACACGGTGGAGGCAGTGTGATGGCATTGGCATGCATGGCTTTCAATGGCACTGGGTCAGTAATGTTTATTGATTAATTGACAGAAGACAGAAGCAGCCAGATGAATTCTGAAGTGTATAGGGATATATTGTCTGCTCAGATTCAGCCCAATTCAACGAAGTTGATTGGAAGGCGCTTCCCTTTACAGATGGACAATGACCCAAAACATACTACGAAAGCAACCCTCATGTTTTTTAAGGCAAAGAAGTGGAACATTCTGCAATGGCTGAGTCAATCACCTAATCTCAGGTGATTGACTGAAGACAAAACTTAAGGCAGAAAGATCCACAAACAAACAGCAACTGAAGACAGCAGCAGTAAAGGCCTGGCAAAGCATCACAAAGGAGAAAACCCAGCGTTTGGTGATATCCATGCATTCCAGACTTCAAGCAGTCATTGCATGCAAACGATTCTCAACAAAGTATTAAAAATGAACATTTTATTTATGATTGTGTTAATTTGTCCAATTACATTTGAGCCCCTGAAATAAGGGGACTGTGTATGAAAATGGTTGCAATTCCTAAACATTTCATGCAATAATTTTGTTCAACTCCTTGAATTAAAGCAGAAAGTCTGCACTTCAATTGCATTTCGGTTGTTTCATTTCAAATCCATTGTGGTGGCGTACAGAGCCAAAATTATGAACATTGTGTCAGTGTCCAAAGATTTCCGGACAGTAAATATACATGTATTTGTTTCTAATAAATATTATTTGCTTAAACAAATACATAAAACTTGCCTTCGGCTACCATTCACTATCTTTATAATGAATTAAACACATTGCCATGCATTTCAGTGACGGCTTTTATTTTTAATTAAAAAATCTGAGTAATGCAGCAAGAATTACATCCTGCTGCTAGCTGAACGGTAGTACTACTTTTTACCGGAACAACCCCGGTCTTTTATCAGCTGCAAACTCAGAATTTCCTTTACCGTAATTATAGTAAGCGCTTGCGCACTGGTTTCTAACCAGTTCTAACATTGTCATAAACATATCCTAGTCGTAGCATAGACCAGGTAGCGATTGTGTACAAGATCAAATTGTTGCGTATTATATTGTACTTATGGGTCTACTAATTATCGTTTATTTTGCTGTCACAACAATGGCGCTATAACAATTAATAGGCGTTTATAAAAGTAGCAATCGTCGTCTTTGATTGCACCAGAAAGTAAAGATTACACACGGGTCGTTACTGGTGTAAATTTACACTGCCATGAGGAGTTTTGGATTGCTTGGTTTTTGGTAATAGCATATAAATCACTCGCACACAAACCTGTTTAGGTTTCATAAACATTTCGATGTTGGACAGTTATTTTCCTATGGATACAAATTCGTGCCAATTTAAACTAAAATACACTGCTCAAAAAAATTAAGTGAACACGTAATCATCACAGCATAACACCAGTTCAATTCAACTTCAGGGATATCAATCTATCCAGTTAGGAAGCATAAGTGACTATAAATCAATGTCACCTTTTTTGGTGCAAATGAAAGTGACAACAGGTGCACTGGAGAGGCAACAGCAAGACAACCCCAAAAAAGGGAATAGTTTTGCAGGTGGTGGCCACAAACAATTGCTCTCTTCCTACGGTTCCTGACTGATTCTTCTCTAGTTTTGCGTTTTGTTAGTGTCCTTGTCACTACTGGTAGCATGAGGCGGTACCTGTAGCCAATTCAGGTGGCACAGGTAGTCCAGCCCCTCCAGGATGGCACATCCATATGTGCCGTTGCAAGAAGGTTTGCGGTGTCTCCCAATACAGTTTCAAGAGTTATCTGCGTTATCTGCTCCTTTGTGCGATGAGGAACAGGAGGAGCACTGCCAGAGCCCTACAAAATGACCTCCAGTGGGCTACTGGTGTACATGTTTCTGACCAAACTGTCAGAAACAGACTCCATGAGGGTGACATGAGGGCCCGACGTCCTCTAGTGGGACCTGTGCTCACAGTCCAGCACCGTGCAGCTCGATTGGCAATCGCCAGAGAACACCAGAATTGGCAGGTCCGCCACTGACAACCCGTTCTCTTCACAGATGAAAGCAGGTTCACACTGAGCACGTGTGACAGACATGAAAGAGTCTGGAGATGCCGTGGTGAACATTATGCTGCCTGCAACATCATCCAGTATAACCAGTTTGGTGGTGGGTCCGTGATGGTCTGGGGAGGCATATCCTTGGAAGGTTGCACAGACTTTCACTTGCTAGCCAACAGTACTCTGACTGCTGTTAGGTACCGGGATGAAATCCTCAGACCCATCGTCAGACCTTACGCTGGTGCAGTGGGCCCTGGGTTCCTCCTGGTGCAGGACAATGCCCGGCCTCATGTGACCAGAGTGTGTAGGCACTTCCTGGATGACAAAGGCATTGATGCCATTGACTGGCCCTCATGTTCCCCAGACCTGAATCCAATTGTGAACCTCTGGGACTTTACATATTGGTGCATCCGACGCTGCCAGGTAGCGCCACAGACTGTCCAGGAGCTCCCTGATGCCCTGATCCAGGTCTGGGAGGAGATCCCCCAGGACACCAAGAGCCGTCTCATCAGGAGCATGCCCAGATGTTGTCGGGAGTGCATACAGGTAAGTGGAGGCCATTACACACTGCTGAGTCACATTCAGAGTTTCCGTGATGAAATTGTTGGAACAGAGTTTGAATCCAGCCCTCAATCAGATGGTGATTCTGGTTTCCACTGACCATTGTCACATCATTTTGTTCTCAATGAATAACACAATGTACGTTAAAGATTTTGATCTTTAATATATTTCCTTCAACACTATGTGTGATTTCATTGTTCCCTTAGTTTTTTTAAACAGTGTACATACATCCCATGATAAATGATGAATGCCAAAATGAATGACTATATATTTTTCAAACAGTTCCCCAATTAATGAAGAAATATTATGGAAAAAATATAAAAGTTAAAAGGTCAAAGTGAAAATGTTCGATTTTTCCCACCATTTCTTGCTGAAAACGTGCCCGTATCATGTCATTTTGATTCTCCAAATGTAAACGTTTATATGGAGCCCCCCCAGGGGTAGAATAGCAGGCCTATGCATTATGCAAATATATTATAATTATGTAAAGTACTGTGATGGCAATTCCATTCATTAGAACCCTTTGCCTAAAACTCATTGATTTGTGTCTACCCCCATCCTGACACAAGGTTTACGTTTACCTCAACACCTTATTCTTACTTTCCCACATTTACAACACAATCAATACTCTTCCGTTTGTTAAACACAGGGACTCAGTATTTTCCCATTCACAAATACATAATCAACAAATCTCTGTACAGTAAAAAACATGCACCAGCAACATGAAGATACAGTCATTTTAGATAAACCAACTTGACCTCCATTTAAGAGGCATTCTGTGATTTTTGGAAACTGGGTGTAAGAGTGGTGCTGTCAAGGCCAAAATGTTTCCCTGAAAATCCTGTATGTCCTGTATGTACCGATTAGATTTGTACCCCATGTCATCAAAGCAACTCTATTTCAAACATGGAATTTCATGGCTAACATGGTATGATAGTGATAATACTTACAAATTATGCATATATAAACAATAAATTACACCCAATGGGATGTTTAAAAAATAGTTATTTATTCACAAATGTCTCAGACTGCGTATTAAACTGAAAATCATTACATATTAATAAACATTGCAGTATGGTACATATTCAGGATCAAACATTATGACGATCCAAATAAATGAATAATACAAATAGGTGGCTTATTAAACCAAGAACTGGAGACACTTTTAGATGATGAGGTTTCTCATGGTCATGTTTATATCTTCACACATTATAGCCATGTTATTACATAATGTCCCTCTTCAGGAAATTGTTTTGTTTCAGCCTAAGTCCACAAACCCAGATGACGGCCTGGAAGGGAGGAACAGCATGAAAATAATTACATTGTTGTTATAGTTGAACAGATTGACCTCTTATTCTGAACTTCCACCCATTTAGGAAGCCGATGCAATCATAAAAAGTGAAAACTGTACTACACATAAAATATTACGTTAATTACATTACAACAAAAAAGTATGTTAGATTCAGACAGAGAGCATGAGCAGAGTGAGTTAACAGAAAGAGATGAAAAGAAATAGAAAGAAAAGAAAGACAGCAGTAGAGGATGTGAGTGCAGAAAACAGAGACAGATCGAGAGAGCACATACTGAAGTAAGAACAACATAAAACAGCATTCATTAACACATTTTACAGGAAGGTTTTCAAAGCTTTACGAGACCATTTACATAGCAGCCACCCGTTCATCCATCTCTTCAGAGAGTACTCACCATTCATCCTGGGCAGAGGTCTGTGTCTGTTTGTTCGCTCTCATCCACTCCGCTTCCTCCTCATGCTCCTCCTCTTCTTGTCTTTCTGTTATCCTGTCCCAGATGTCGGTGTTTATCCACAGGGATCCAGCGATGGGGAGACTGGCCCTGGTACATGTGATCTAGCGACAGTGGGCAGCACACCATTAGCAGGCCGCTCTGGAGCCTGGTTAACGCCTGGAGGCACTGCCCACAGAAGGTGTGCTTGCAGTGGAGCATCCGAGGGATCTTGTCCCTGCGGGAGTAGGACTGGAGGCAGATGCAACACTCCATGTCTTCACCCGTTAGTCCCATGTCTGGTTGGCTGGGGTGTGAATCGACACAAGATGGACACATGATGGACAGCTTGAGCACAGAGGAACTCTGGATGGAGAGGCAGGGTTCTGAAAAGAAGGTTTAACACTGGTTGAAGGTCACTTTCACACTCTGGGGTATATTAAGGTCCTGTATTTGATGGGGTGCGCATGTCTGTCGGGAATCTGGAGGAAATACCAGGAGGAAATATTAAAACATGTTGAAACAGGAATACATTGCCCTAACTCATCTCAAATGACTGAAACAGTCACGTAGCTGCTCCTTCAGAACTATATTAACAACAAATTACTGTGGAGGGCACTCAAATAAAGTGCACAGGGCAGTGGGGCTTGTTTGGGATTCACAGGAGTAGGCCACACTTTAGTTCCAGTGATAAACGTTCTGTTGCCCACATTGTATTTCAGCAAAAATGTAATGGCTAGAGTAAAAGTTGCATTTGGAGATTATACAGAGTGGATCTTGGTCCAATTTTGATGTGTGGAATTAACGTTTTGACCCCGGGTCAATTCCTCCTTCTGACTTTGCAATTTTTGTCTCTCAGAGATGTTTATCCGCTTGGCACATTTATAGGAGTTGCACAACTATATAGTATACACTCTGTTCATGGCAAAATATATACAATGGAAAAATTGTATTACGCAGTCTTTTCAGAGAGGCAAGGAATATCCAGGTTTTTGTAGTAGTTAAATTAATATTTTAGTCAAGTCAAATCATCAGCCTTGGTTAATGCTACATTAGTGTTACACACATTAATTACTAACTGTAATTGGTCATCATTAGCTGTTACTTTAGCATACTGATTAAATATAAACTATATTCAGACATTGAAATAATATATTTGTAATGAACCTCAGGGAGACAGGACTGAATTCAAGTGCAGAGCACAGATTTGAATGAAGGCAACGGTACATAGTCAGAATACAGGTGGAAGTCTAAACCAGGTAAACCATGAAACAGGCAAAGGCACAAGGGAGTAGGCTAGAGAGGGTAGTCAAAGGAGAGTCAAGATTGTAACCGTTAGATAACCGAATGCAAAGGATAAAGAATCGAAATAAAGGCACAGTGGAGTAGCAACAACTAACAATACCTCACAACAAAAACAAAAAGTGTTACATATACAGGTGAACATAAGTGCAATCGACCACAGGTATTCAGAATTCCGGTGATGGGTTCGTGATCTGAGTGTCTGGCGAGGGAGTAAGCTGGTAGCAGGCGTCATAATATTCAGCCCATTGAAACTTATCTAAATTACATTGCTCTAACTCAGTGTTTCTCAACCCTGCTCCTGGGTGCCCCCCTGTCCTGCATATTTTAGATCTCTACCTGCACGGACATACCTAATGTAGCTCATGAAGGACTTGATAATGAGCTGATCATTTGAATCAGGTGTGACAGAGCAGGGAGAGATCTAAAACATGCAGGGCAGGGGGGCACCCTGCCCTGAAGGAAAGAAGAATGGTTGAGAGTAGTTTGTGCTTGTGTTCAGTTATTTGCACTTTTCTTATTTATAAAAGCTGTGAAAATGTTAAGACATTCACTGTTCTCCACAAATAAGTGTGTGCACTTTGTTTATTCAAACTTTTTCAAGTTTGCACATTCAAATTACAATATTTTTTTTGTTTCTTATTTGCCTTTAAAAACTGTCCTCTTTTAACATACATGTGATTAAATAACAATAGAAAGCAACAAAACTGGCTTCATTCATTTATGCAGCACTTTTTTACAAAGTCTCACAGGTGGCACGTAGAAATTCTATCACTCACCTTACAATGATCGCAAATCGTTTAGTGGTCACGAAAAAGTATTCAGATTTAGCCTATTGATGCCTATTGATTCACCACATAAATCACAACACACTGCTTTCCCCAACATGAAAGTAAACAAGCCGCTTTAAATAATAAAAAGTATTGGTATAGGCGATTCTGGCCCTGTGTTGGGCTACTTGGTATCTGATCAAACACAGTTTTTGCAGTATCGCACACCCCTATTATGGGACCCTTTTATATGAACGTGCACTATACCGCTTTTTTAAAAATAACAGCATGACATGAGCCATGACCCCGCCACAATTGATTCTTAAGAAAAATTCAGTAACCTCTACACTAGGGGTGTCAAACCGGTTCCATGAAGAGTCGAGTGTCTGCAGGTTTTTGGTTTTGCCTATGAATTGGTTCCCAGTTCAGACCTGAACAGGGTAGAAACTAACCAGTTACTTACCTAATTAATCAATCATGTACAAGGTGAGAGTGAAAACCTGCAGACACTCGGCCCCCCACGGAACCGATTTGACACCTCTGGGAGATGATAATGGCGGTGTTACAGTGGTAGTTCCAATATATAAGCAGGAAAACATTTTCTTTTGTCCACTTTATAAGAGACTAAATGAACATCTACATACATGTTCTATTTCTAAACGTGAATCATTTCAAAACAGACTTAGTCATTATTCACCTCGGAATAAAGTCATGAAATGGATTATATTTAAAGAAAAGAAGAAACATTTAAGAACCGGATCTCCCTTCCTCTGAACAGGATACGTTGAAGACTTCAAACCACAACCAACACTTTTCTGTGAAACACGCTCGGTTTTTTATGTGTTCAGTTGAAACGGAAGAACTGAACGTAACAAATCCACTATTTAATGGCGCTTCAGATGAGCGAGTTATGTTCAATGCATAAAACTCAACCGAACATGCTGCCAAATGAACACGATTCTATACAAATTCTATACAATTTGTGGTGGAGACTTGAATGTGAAAGCGACATTTTGGGCAAACACGTCATCAGGAGTCCCCTTCCGAGCAGCAGAGGCGTCTGGCTGCTTGGTAAGTAGCTTATTGTGGGCTTTACGGGAGGTGACACTGTCTCCTATTAAGGGGCGGTCGCTCACTCTTAGATCTCACCGTCAGATTACCTCTAGTTCCATGGAACTATCCGCGTATGTAGGAACCTACTTCCATAAAATGTATCCCCACAGAAATAGGTCACGTAAATTCCCGTAAACGGATTAGGCCCAGAGTAATCGATGGCTTTATCAAAAACAAATAAATTGGTGCTTATGAGTTTGATTAGCCAAATTCGAGTAATTTAATATTCAAGAATAATGTTTGCGTCAGTCTAGGTTTTGTTCGTCCTAGTTCCTAGTGGTGGAACTGACAGCATTTTAACAATAATGAAATCGTTTTAAAAGGTTTAAATTCACATTTTCTGACAAGCGATCACAGATGTGGTCATTTTCCCCTTTTTGTGCTTTCATATAATATTATGACACAGACTAGTTAGAAGATAAACGTGTCAGTCTTGAATCATACACAGACCTGTGTAGCATAGCCAGGAAATCAGAAGTAGGCTTCAGTAAGCCAATATGCAAAATATCTCTTTGGCTGAACATTCTGATTTTCTCGCGGTAGCAAAAGTGCGACTTTGGATAGCAAATAAAGCATTCGCTGATATCACAAAATTCCACAGAACATTTCACTGGAAAAGATTTCATACCATGGGAGCGCTTTTACAACTGGGAATAGCAGTCCTTATCCAATAACCATGACCGGTGAGATCATATGTTGTTGATCTACGGGTTTTCAGTCTCAGGGTGTGGTTTGTCATTTATTTTCGTGTGTCTCTAGTGTTAGTAGTAGATTTTACCATGTCTCTTCACTTGCATGTTTTTATGAGGAGCAGATTCATTTTTTGTCCATTAAAATAACGTTAAATTGATCAGAAATACAGTGTAGAAAAATTACTGCCTGTCAATATACCAGGGTGTATAAATTACTCTAGAGGGGCCCGATAATTCTGTTTCCTATTTTCCCAAATTCAGTTTTCCCTCACATTTCTGCTCTTTTTCTGCTTTTGATATAGCTATTAATTCCAACATGCATTTCAAATGTGGTTTTCCATCGGTTGCACATGGTGATTCGGCCCATATGTTGATTCCAGCTATCCTGCCTACATCACCTTACGGCAGAGGTGTCAAATCAGTTCCATGGAGGGCCGAGTGTCTGCAGGTTTTCGCTGTCACCTTGTACTTGATTAATTAATTAGGTCACTAATTGGTTAGTTTCTACCCTCACCTGGTTGTTCAGGTCTGAACTGAGAACAAATTTATTGGAAACACCAAAAACCTGCAGACACTAGGCCCTCTTTGACACCCCTGCCTTACGGCATCACGCCGGTGAACTCAACTGAGTTAGAAGACCAGGGAATGTGGTACTTCTGGTGCATAGATGTTGTTGGAGGTGCTTTGGAGGACACATACAGTGCATAGCAAAAGTATTCAAACCCCTGACCAATTCTCTCATATGACTGAATTACAAAAAATACATTTGAATTTAGTTCTGTTGGATATGTAACTGCCAAATTTGTTTTGGATTCCTGAGGGTTATCAATTTCCGGCTGAAAGGAACTTTTTCTCCCATGCTTAAACCTGACTGAAGCAGGTTCTCTATAAAACAATACCCCTGTCTTTTGCTGCATTCTGTCTTTTTTCTATTTTAACAAGATGCCCGGTGCCTGCTGATGAAAAGAATCCCCACAGCATGATGCTGCCTCCAACATAAGTTGCTGTCGGGATGTTGTGTTTTGAGGCATGTGCAGTGTTAGATTTCTTGCTACCCTCGCATACAGGCCAGTGTTATGCAGAGTTCTAGTGCACCATAACTCCACTCCCAGCTTTTATGGTGACAGCTAAATTACAGCTTTTATGGTTGTAAAAATAAAATGAAAAGAAGAAATGACTCTAAACACTTTTATTCAACTGTTTACAGTGCAAAGGGCAAGCAGTGATTGAAAAAGGGAAATTGTGCATGAAAGATCGGTTCCTGGAAAAGGACTTGAATGAAAAAAATACTTGAATGAAAAAAAAACTGAGCCAAGTCAGAGAGGTGCCAGTTCAAGTTCTGACCGGATCAGGCTCAAATTAAGCACTGGCATTAGTGAAGCTTCAAGGCCTGCTTCAATATTTCCACCCAGTCTCCTTGAAGTAAAAGGGCAGAGTGAGTCAAGTCTTGCCTCGGTGTAATACCACAGTATTGATGACGTCCAAAGCCTTGTTTGATCACATGCTTCTTCCAAAGCCTCTTGTAAAATTTTGGCTTCTACAGTTGTTCAATGCCTGAGACTTTCAAACACCAACCCCTATCGGTCCCTCTACACTATTTAATAACTTACGTAAAACAAATGCCTGCATTTTCACTCCAATGATGGCTCAGCCGATAGTGGTGCCTGACTCATAATCATCTATGGATAGGCCTAGAGGTGCCAAATCGAATCTGGATGTAGTTTAGTGAACTTTTTGAGTTCAAACGACATTGATTATTGTTGTTCAAATAACTAGTGTATCTTATGACACTCTTGCCTTTATAATATGAAACACTACAACGGATGTGCAGTGTAAAAAAGCTATCTGGAAAGGCAAGAATGTGGGATACAAACATTGCATTCTAATTCCCCTTCACAATGAAGGAAATGCCTAAAATTGGGAATAAAAAAGAGAATAAAAAGGAACAAAATAAAATATAAAAGGAAACAAAAAAAGCCTTGGATGGTGCAATGGTTCTCTGTCTTTAATAAATGTTTCAGATGGTACTGGAACAAATTGTACCTGCCACCTTACTGCGTCTAGGCACAACCAGATATATTTTTTGTTAAGCATAGCTTTTTAATCATAGCCGCATTTTTCTCTCACAGGACCGTAATAATAACCTTAATAATTGTATGTTAAAGATAAAGATGGCTTGATGTTTTAGACTATCAGTAAACTGTCTGTATACCTATCTTTATGTGTACTACTGCATTTAGTATAATTTGCATTAGTTATTCAGTGTTAGTTTATTTGTCTATTTTCTGTTTTGTGCAAATGTAGTGTTTATCTATTCATTTGTATTTATTTATATATATATATATATATATATATATATATATATATATTAATTAACAACATAAGTACTAGTAATATATTAATAGTACTTATGTTGTCAATTATTAAGTACTGCCAAAAAAGATATATATCTTATTGTCAATTCATTAGCATGTGCTAATGTACATGAATGTGCATAGAAAGTGACCAGAGCATATGAATTGTACATGTGATCAATAGATCAGTGTTGCTCGTTGCAGAGCCTTGTGGTCTTGGGGTAAAAACTATTTATGAGTCTGGAAGTGTGTGTCTTGATGCTCTGGTAGCGTCTACCAGCCGGCAGCAGTGTGAACAGACTATAGCCTGGGTGGCTGTAGTCTTTGATGATGTTCTGTGCTTTTGTAAAGGGATTGTGTTTGGTAGATGCCTTGCACGGAGGGGAGATGGCAGCTGATGATGCGCTCCGTTGACTTTACCACCCTTCGGAGGGCCTTGCGATCCGCAGCAGAGCAGCTGTCGAAACCAGGCAGTAATGCCGCCTGAGGGGATGCTCTCAATGGCGGACCTGTAGAAGTTGGTGAGAGTTTTTACAGACATGCCTAACTTCTTGAGTCTCCTCAGGAAGTATAGGTGCTTTTGGGCAGTTTTTACCGCTGAGCCTTCTTGCCTGGACCAGGTGAGGTCATCTTTGATGAACACACTGAGGAACTTGAAGTCGGAGACTCTCTCTACTTCAGCTCAATCGACTTGAAGTCGGAGACTCTCTCTACTTCAGCTCCATCGACTTGAAGTCGGAGACTCTCTCTACTTCAGCTCCATCGACTTGAAGTCGGAGACTCTCTCTACTTTATGGGGGCGTGATCACCCCTCTGCCACTTCCTGAAGTCCACGATCATCTCCTTAGTCTTGCAGACGTTAAGAGAGAGATTGTTGTCCTGGCACCATGTAGTCAAGCCACGTACTTCATCTCTGTATTCAGTCTCATCGCTGTTGGAGATGAGACCCAGGTTGGTTGTGTTGTCCGCAAACTCAAGTATGACATTGGAGCTGTGTCACAGTCATGCGTGTACAGGGAGTACAGAAGGGGACTGAGTACGCAGCCCTGGGGGGCTTCGATGCTCAGGGTCAGTGTAGAGGAGATGAGGTTGCCCATTCTCACCACCTGGGGTCTGCCCATCCGGAAGTCCAGGATCCAGTTGCAAAGGGAGGTGTTAAGACCCAGGGTCCTGGGCTTGGGAACGAGCTTAGCGGGCACAATAGTGTTGAAAGCTGAGCTGTAGTCCACAAACTGCATCGTCACTTATGTGTTACCCTTATCCAGGTGGGAGAGGGCGTTGTGTACAGTCAGGGCGATGGCGTGTCCGTAGATATTTTGGGGCGGTATGCAAATTGAAGGGGGTCCAAGGTGTCAGGAAGGGTGGAGCAGATGTGGGTTCTGATGTGGGCCGCTCAAAGCACTTCATGATGGTGGAGGTCAGTGCTACAGGGTGGTAGTCCTTCAAGCTGGTGATGGAAGGTTTCTTCGGTACAGGGACGATGGTGGTCTGTTTGAAGGAGGAGGGGACTACAGACAGAGTCAGGGAGAGGTTGAATATAGAGGTGAAAACCTCCGCTAGCTGGTCTGCGCACCCCCTGAGGACACGGCCTGGAAAGCCATCTGGCCCTGGTGACTTCAGAGGGTTCACTCTTTTAAAAGCTCTCCTCACGTCAGCCGTGGCTAGATACAGAGCGCAGTCTTCCTGGTCTTCTGCAAGCCTCATCGAAGGAATTGTGTTGGTCATCTCAAACCGTGCATATCTATGCTGTATACTCAAGGCGTATGAAAATACAATTAAAAGATGAAAAACAGTTGTAAAAAAGTATGAGTTGAATTACCAACAACCTCCCGAATGCTGGGGTGAAATAGTTGCCTATTACTGGAGAGTTAGATAAGAAGAGTCTAGGGCTAATTTAACCTTGTTTTACCTGCTTGGTACTCTGCTCCAGTCTGGTTGTAAGTGCAGAAGCTAATTAAGGACACGTTCGCAAGTTAGCTGCCTTGCTCAGGAACAAATTAAAAGTTTTAACCTTGACAGCTCTGGGATTGAATGTAGCAACCATTCTTTAATGACGAGTTTATGAAATAAATTAGAATATTGATCTATTAATTTTCCAATTTAAAAAACAAATCTTAGAGGCCTAATTGAAAATCCAAAATGATAAATGCGTTTATATTTTTCCACCATTGTGCATTTTTACACTGCAATGGGTTTTAAATGAAAATAGATATTTTTAAAGAATGGGTTTAACTCTTCATTGCCATCTTCATTGTCCCTTTCATTGAAATGTTTTTGTTGCTACACGGCAATTGTCCCTTTCATTGCTTTTTTTTCAATTTTTTAGCAGGTTTGTCAGCTTGTTGTTCAACCAGATATTTAATAAGTTTTGATTTCCTTTATGGAGTGCCCTTCTCATGTGGTAATGACTTAGTTACCAACTTATAATTTTGTCATTTTAAATTGGTATATATGTCTTTTATTTTTAAATTGGCAAGCATAGCCCTCTGTACTTTTTATTACAACAATGCCTTCCAAAACATGAATAATGTTATTTTAAAGTATATTTATTTGCATTATATTGATACCAGTAAATACAGGTTATGTATAAAACATTCACTGAAAAACATTAAGATAAAGAAATTGTACTTCATTTAACTCATGACGTGGTAAACATCATAGTAAAAGGCACAAGGCAGTACAAATTCAACATCAGTCATTGTACTCAATAAATTGTTCACAGTTCTACATTTTTAGCAAATAAATAAACAATACAAATAGATTGATTGTAAAGCCTAAGGCATTATCACCTGCTGAAAACATTTACTTACATTTACTCATTACTTCACAAAAGGTATTATTGTGACCACTTGTAGATACAGTTTTCCATAAAATATTAATATTTATGATTGATGTCTAGAGTTCAATCCTCCTTTTAGGAAAATTCTGTGCTATATTCTTTTGAAATTATAGAATCTAGTCTTCTTAAAGATCAATTTTTGGGATTTTTGGCCACTTTGCACTGTCAAGCCAAAAGTGGTGTGCTGATATGTGACCCGTTTCATCAAAACTAAATGCTTTCAAACGTGGAATTTAATGGCTGACTGAGGTAAGGCTTTGATTCCATTTATAGATGACTCACATATAAACAACATATTACACATCCAGCCCAACATGGGAGGTTTTAAAAATAAGTTATTTGCACAAGTTCCAGACTGCATCTTAAAGTTTGACCTTTTCTTGATCTATGATCTTCCCCTTCTCATCTCTAGTCTTCAAGAAGACTTTTCTTGGTCTTCGCGCTGTGTTCTCTATGTCTTCTTTTCATCTTCTTAGTTTACCTCCCTGGCGCCTTCTCAAGAAACTCTTTAGTTTGATCCTTAGGCCACAATGCCCAGAAGATGAGCTAAATGGCAGGAACAGTAAAAAGAGATTTAAAATGTTGTAATCATTTAACAGACTGACCTCTTATTCTGAACATGCAACCAATAAGCTGATATGATCGTAATAAGTGAAAACCCTACTTCACATAAATGAATACATTACATTATTAAAGTACAACAAAAACAAGTATGACTCAGAGAAGGGAGCAAGAACAAGGAGCGAGAGAAAGAGAAAGAAAGCAAAGAGAGACAGCAGAGACAGATCTATAACACAGAATTATCTAAGCAGAATATGTGACAACAACATCCATTAGCAGATTGAACAGGAAGGTTTGTAAAGCTTGTTATACCATCTACATAGCAGCCACCCGTTCATCCATCTCTTCAGAGAGTACTCACCATTCATCCTGGGCAGAGGTCTGTGTCTGTTTGTTCGCTCTCATCCACTCCGCTTCCTCCTCATGCTCCTCCTCCTCTTGTCTTTCTGTTATCCTGTCCCAGATGTCGGTGTTTATCCACAGGGATCCAGCGACGGGGAGACTGGCCCTGGTACATGTGATCCAGCGACACAGTGGGCAGCACACCATCAGCAGGCCGCTCTGGAGCCTGGATATTGCCTGGAGGCACTGCCCACAGAAGGTGTGCTTGCAGTGGAGCATCCGAGGGATCTTGTCCCTGCGGGAGTAGGACTGGAGGCAGACACAGCACTCCATGTCTTCACTCGTTAGTCCCGTGTCTGGTTGGCTGGGGTGTGGATGGACACAAGATGGACACATGATGGCAGCTTTCTTGTCGAGATTCTCAGTCAAGAAATTAACAATCTGATGATTAAACTTTCTGTAGATGTTTGTCTGACAGAGAAAACCGTTTATAATTCTGTTCCCTTTGGGCCTTCTTTTAAGCATTGGGGCGGTGACTCCTTTGTTTGTGTCTCGCATAAGGAGGCGGGCTATCGAGATGATGCAATTTCTATGGAACAAGTCAAGGAAACTTGAATCCACTTCCATTTAATTTCCATTAGTGAGTATTTGTTGCTTCAGTCTTTATCACAGAAGGTACCTTGGTTGTTCATTGTAATCTGTGGGACTCATCTTTTGGATTTACCTGTATGATAAAGGATTCAAGCTACTATGAACAAAACTGAGAATCCCAATTAAACTTTAAACTGCATGAATCACAATTTAAAATCAACAGATTATTTTTCCTTCCGCTGTTGGTCTTTTGACCATGCCTATCTGAACTTTTCAAATCAGATCTCTTTTTCAAGAGCTGATCGGATTGGTTGAAAGGCATTTTAGTAAAGAAAAAGCATCCATCCTGGGCAGCCTGCATAAATGCACCCGTTTTAACTGGCGTGTGTACAGCATCACTTAAGTGGAGACATGCCTTTTAGATGATGAGGTGGCTCTGTACCCAGGGTGCTCCATGCCAGGCGAAGGCTGAAATAAACATCTCAGTACCCGTTCCGCAAGCCCCGTTCCACAATTCATCAGTACCATGCATTACCGTGTGCATGTAATACTCCCACACATTTGCACAGAACACTACATGTCCACACCTGCAGAAACCTGTGCCGTGACTTCAAATAGATTCCACCCCCAGATCAATTCCAAAATCCCATTCCAAAAAAATGTATGTCACAGGCTTCTCGCTTCGCTGTTACTCACGCTTGTCATCAGCACGCTAGTCGGAGGCCAGAACCTTGCCTTTTGCCACATTTTCCATAACAGTGGAGACTGAGGCATCCTATTGTGTAACGTACAGTGACGCGAATGCTTAACAAAATATGTGAGAACCCTAGGGCCCGTGAATCCGTTCCACTTATTGGTAATGTTTTTTTCCTTGAAGTCACAACTTGTGGAATGACAAAAGAACAATGCCTGTGTTCTCTGAAGGTTGACTGCCCCAGGAGGAGTTTCTAATGGTCTTATTCATGCTGGGACTGAATTGTCTAAACACCAAAAAAAAACATACACTGTAAAAAAAAAAAGTGTAAAAAAATGGTAATTTTCTGGCAGCAGGGGTGCCAGAAAATGTCAGTTTAAAAACAAAAGTACAATCAGATGAAAAACACAACTGAATCTTTACCATATAATTACTGTATTTTTTTTTTTTTTACAGTTACCCCTTATTTTCAGTTGACATATCCATTGATATGTCCATATCCCCTACTGCCGGAAAACTACTGTTTTTTTCCACTATTTTTTGTTTACGGTGTATTCATACACCAGTTTCTACTACTTTGACAATGTACCAAAGTCTAGGTCCTGGCACAAGGCTGGCAAAAATACATACGAATCAGAACTCTGCTTTGTCAGACGCCTAACAGTTTTAAAGCAGCGAACAACACCAAACAGAATCATCTTCATTTCTATGGTTGGCGCAGAAACACGACCATAATCCCCAGAAACATTCTAAAGGTTAACACTGTACATAAATAACAAGATGGCACAAAAAACAAAGCTCTGTCACCTTCTTATCAATTACAACAAACATAAACATTAACAAAATGAACAGTCGAAAAGCATGCTGGGATATTGATAATAAATAAGAAATACTCCTTATTTATACAGTTTATTTTTTAAACAGCGAGACAGCAAGTCTGTGGAAAAACAGATA
This sequence comes from Esox masquinongy, assembly GCA_016801175.1. Lineage (NCBI taxonomy): Eukaryota > Metazoa > Chordata > Actinopteri > Esociformes > Esocidae > Esox > Esox masquinongy. The sequence continues at coordinate 42,428 of JACXGI010004984.1, forward strand.
TTTCTTGTGTTTCCTCATAACAGACCTTTCCAGTTATTTTACAGGACAAATTTTAAATGAAAGTTTTATGTCTAATTAAAAAAAATAATTTTACTGTCATTGTGAAATACAGAAAATGACATGTGAAATTTTAAGTAAATGACCGTAAAATAACATTCATTTTTTACAGTGTACCATTAGAAATGGTAAGGGTTTGATTTGTTTACTAACTGTAATAGTGCACACTATTGCAATTAATAGTGCACGTCACTGGTGCACAAACCGTTTATCTTTGTTAGGGCGCTGTGGAGATTTACCAGGAAGGACAAAAACCACCCTTTTTAGATGACGATAAAATACGTATCTCTGCATGTTGCACCAAACGTCAACTGGAATGTGCGTCTTTAGAAGTGTTTTGATAATGGGACCATGATGTCTGTGAGATCTGATCACAAACGGGGGGCTGTTTTTATTGTTCAGACGTGTTTCTATACAGAGAAAGCAAATCTTGAAGTAGCCACTGTGGCAATCACTGACTATAAACGATGTTTGGAAGGAGACTGGGGAAGACTGCCTCTTGCTACACAGGAAAACATTGTTTTGACTTCAAAGCAAATCTCAACAGTTTTTACTGTGAATTGAACTAACATGAATTTGCAATTGAAAGGGGGAAGCTGATCTCTGACCCATCTAACAAGTTGCATGATATAACCAAAATATGTGGAAGCGATATTTATAAGGACAAATCAAAATCAAGCATCTAGGCCAGACACCATTTATGGACAAAATATTTATTATAAGCAGCTCTCTGGCAGAAAAGGCTGTGTTCTAGATTTCTCTGCTTCTTTTCCTACATGCTGTAGCTTAGGCTACATATTTTGTGATCTATGTCGTCTTGTTTCTACCATTCAAATTCTAATATAAACGTTTTTTTTTTAAAGTCAGTTTCAATAAAATGGTTGTTTTTAATCTCTGACCCCTCTGTGTTCAGTTCAAAGCTTTTTATTTCCATCTGGATTCTTCTGTTTTCAGGGTAAACGCAATTGTAGCTATTTGTTAGCGTTGTTCCCAGATACTTATGCCCAAATTCACAAGTGCAGTGGTGGAACACGCAATCAAATTTGCCTTGCTTTTAGTCAACAAGACAATTATGAGAAATTGACTGGCATTTGTGTAATTGGCTTAGTCTCCCGACTATTCGTCATTCACATCACCCAAGCAGCAATCGCTACTTTGAGACGTTGATCTGGGACAGTCGGGCTAATAGCGCGGTTCAGCCGTATCGCGGCGTTAGAAGGTAGTTTGTGTTTCATTAAAACAGGTTCATTGTAATAAAAACATATGTTGTATGCTGTTTTCTTGTTATCTTCTCTTTTTTATTACGAATAAAACAATTTCATGATCAGATGTCAGAATAGCTCTCCATTTAACGTCAGACCTCACAGTCTGCTGATGAACTATTATCAAAGGTCGAGAAATTGTTTCTTGTGAAGTGTGAACTGCATGTGCAGGGTAAGATTAGGAACTGACCATGTTCACTTGGCATCCATTTACTCATTACACAGGTAGAATCATATCGGCTTAATAACAACTTAACAACTTAATTGTTTTATTGGGCAGAATTTTTATTAGCCATTAAAAGTACATATTTTCACTTTCACTTAACAACTTAAACGAGACAGTATTCATGCGCACTATTTTACAATTATTAATCAAATTGTCATTTCGGCTTTTAATTTAGCTTGCATTTTTTAAATTGGTAAAATACTTTCTATGGTATTAAATATACTATACTATATACAGATCTATACTTTCCTAATGATAATGCATTCAAATACACAATGATAATGAATTCAAATACACAACAACATATTTATTTTAAAGTCGATTTATTCTACACTGATAAAAATAAATCCAATAAAGAAATGCACCATATTAATATAAACAAATCCTACTTCCCTTCATTTAAATCATTACAAATTAACTATATTTTACATTGACATTTTCATAATTAAGTTCATATTCAGAGCAACTTACAGTTAGTGCATGGATTTTACTCAAACGTTGTTCACGTTATTTATATAAATAAATCATATTTCCATTTATTTACAGTATATTGTATTGCATTAATTACACTTTACGCACATTATGATACAAATTCAAGATCAGATTGAAAATTCACAATATTCACACATTATTGGGATCCAAATAAAAAAAACAATACAAATACAAATAACACCTGTGGTTGATGAGGTTCAACCTTGCTTCATTATGGATACTTTTCATGGTCAGGATTTTATCACACGTAATGGCCTCATTTTATAACATCATATAACTGTATCATTCATCAACCCGTCTAATACCTGCCTGCCAGTCTGCCATCTATTTATTTGTTCATCTGTCTAAAATGTAAGTGCAAGTAATAGTTCACAAAACGGAGGAATTATTTTAGATGTATGGTTACAGTAGATAGATGATAGAGGTACTTTAAAACTTTGCTAATCCTTTTTTTACGTACACAATCCCATCAAAACTAAGACATGCATTTCAATGTGTATGGTTGATTTAAAGAGTACCTACTTCATTGTTTAAACCTCCCATGGTCATGTTTAGATTTTAACACACATTGTAGCCTTCTTATTGCAAAATTTCATTGCATTTCATCCTTTCTTCACCATCCATCAACCCTTCTAATGGACGCACATCTGCCCGTCAATCTGTCATCTATTTATCTATCCAAAATATAAGTGCAATCATTAGTTCAGAAAAGAGAGGAAATGTTTTATATATTCTTCAAGAGCGATGGATAGATACAGTATGTGAGTAGATTATATTTTGTTTGAAACTTTCCTCATCCCCTTTATGACAACCAAACAAAAAGGCATGATTTTGAATATTAATGGTTAATGTGTGGAGTTCAGCCTTCCTTAAAAAATACCATAGCCATGCTTTTGTGTTTGGGCTCATTGGGTCTCATTTGCCAATATCTTCCTACGTTTTTTCTTACATTTGTTCTTGAAAAAGGTCCTAAGAAATGTCTATGTCAGATTCACAACATGTTCTTAAACTGCAGAATTGTTCGCACCTATGTTCTTCTAATGATTAATCCCATTGTCCTGGTAAATTATAAGGCGCGTGCATGCTGTTCCTAATTAGCATAGGTAAATGCCCTGCGAATCCCCATGAAAAGGCATGAGACTGCAGGGCTGTGTGCACACAGACATTCCAAAGAAAGTTTGAGAGAGACCTGAAGAATGCCCAAACCAAAATCTGAAGACGGTGGATCACCGGACTCCAAACATAAAAAAAAAACACAGTAGTTCTGAAGTGGAGGTGCTGCTACAGGAAGTAAACTGCAAAGGAGCTGTCATATTCAGTAAAATCAGTAGTGGATATAAAATAACAAAATAAGATGCATGGGATGCTATAACTGGTTCAGTGAACGCTGTCTCTGGTCCAACATTTTGACTGCTACTATATATGATAGAATCCAATCTTCAACTGTTATACCATAATATTTGTTCTTTATTATCTCTTGTTATCTTCTTCAGTCTCTTTTTTCTCCTCCCCTTTCGTTCTGCTCTTCTCTGTTTCCAGTCACCGGTGCCTCAGTCTCCTCAGGAAAGTCTTTAGCCTGGACCATAGGCTACGATTCCCTGATGACGGACTAGAAAGGAGGAATGGAGCAGAAAGAGAATTACAATGTTTTAATAATTTAACCAACTCTTGAATGCTCTCTTATCCTCAGCATCCAAACAATAAGGAAGCAGATACATTCCTAGTAAGTAAAAAACCTACTTCACTTTAAATTATAACTTGAAAACAGTATGACAAGACAGCTAAGGTGATTCAGACAGAGTGAGAAAGAGAGACAATTCAAATACCAGGAAATTAGAGAGAGAACAGAGAGAGATAGAAAGTGGCAGATCTATAGCACAGAAATGAAGTAGCCAAATATCAGAAAGACAGCAGCCTTTACAGATAGCACAGAAAGGTTTGTAAAGCATCTACATAGCAGCTACCCATTCATACACCCATCTCTTCAGAAAGTACTCACCATTCAAACAGGGTAGGGGTCTGTGTCTGTTTGTTTTCTGTCGTCCACAAGTTCTCCTCTTTCTCCTTCTGCTCCTCCTCCTCTTGTCTTTCTGTTATCCTGTCCCAGATGTCGGTGTTTACCCACAGGGATCCAGCGATGGGGAGACTGGCCCTGGTACATGTGATCCAGCGACACAGTGGGCAGCGCACCGTCAGCAGGCCGCTCTGGAGCCTGGATAACGCCTGGAGGCACTGCACACAGAAGGTGTGCTTGCAGTGCAGCATCCGAGGGATCTTGTCCCTGCGGGAGTAGGACTGGAGGCAGACACAGCACTCCATGTCTTCACCCGTCAGTCCCATGTCTGGTTGGCTGGGGTGTGGATGGATGGATGGACACAAGATGGACAGCTTGAGCGCAGAGGAACTCTGGATGGTGTGGCAGTGTTCTGACAGGAAAAATGAAACACTGGTTGAATGTCTGTTTTCCTCTTTCAAGGTTTTTGCTGTTTTTGGTGCTGGTATAGATTTGTTCTCAAGTGTGAGTCAGAAATCTACAAGAAACAACAAGAGTATCACTGAAAACATGTTGAAGTAGGTATACATTGCATTGACAAAGGTCTACTGACCTTAATTTAACTACTTTTAAAGAAAACATCAATCTGACAGGAAATATAGATTGTCTTATTTTGCATTTTGCTCTCAGCCATCACCAACCTGTCTTGGGTAGATTAAGCCTATTATCTGCATTATGTTTAAAGTCACAGAAACTAATCTTTTCATATCTCAACTCAGACTAACAAATTTTTTGTAAGCCAATAATCAATATTAAATAAAACAGACGTGCTGTATAACATACATTGCAGTCCCATTCAGACACATCCCTTTTAACACTGCCAAAAAGTTATATTTTACTTACTTCAGTTGATTTTCTGTCCAGCAATCTGATGATTAAATTTGATCTGTGGACATGTGAGCGACAGAGAAAAGCAGTTGTCATACTATCTGCTTGCAATCTATTAAAGCATAATGTTTGTTTTTCCTTGCCCCTTATAAGGTGAGGCAGTTAAGTTCTCTGGAACTGGTCAAACATTACCGCCACACAAATTGTTCACACTCATTAAAATACTTACGAGGTTTCCTCTTTGCCAAGTTCTTACAGATGCTTTCATGCAGCAGATAAGTTTTAAATGTACATACTGAATGTCTGGTTTTTGGTAACCAATATTAGCTATAGATCAGTTAGTATGTGTTCAGATAGGCAGGCTAGTACCGACCACCCAACTGATTATTGACGATGCAATGCATCTGGTCTTTTCTTTGTATTTTTGGGGGGAATTTTATGTGTAATTTGGTTGTGTTGACAGACGAAAACAGGAGCGTTTTTACTGAGTCCCGTGAGCCGTGTTGGTAACGACGCGGCAGCAGTTTGTGCACCAGAGACAGCAGGAACTTTGGTTACATGTAAACAGCAATAATTGTTGACACTTCTAAGGAATTGGGACCATTCCATGGAAGTAGTCGGTTTACCATAAATCACTTCCACACTTGATAAGATATAGCCTGGGAACAATTACAGAGAGGGAAAAAAATACTTGATCCCCTGCTGATTTTGTACGTTTGCCCACTGACAAAGAAATGATCAGTCTATAATTTTAATGGTAGGTTTATTTGAACAGTGAGAGACAGAATAACAACAAAAAAATCCAGAAAAACGCATGTCAGAAATGTTATAAATTGATTTGCATTTTAATGAGAGAAATAAGTATTTGACCCCTCTGTAAAACATGACTTAGTACTTGGTGGCAAAACCCTTGTTGGCAATCATAGAGGTCAGATCTTTCTTTTAGTTGGCCACCAGGTTTGCACACATCTCAGGAGGGATTTTGTCCCACTCCGCTTTGCAGATCTTCTCCAAGTCATTAAGGTTTCGAGGCCTACGTTTGGCAACTCGAACTTTTAGCTCCCTCCACATATTTTCTATGGTATTAAGGTCTGGAGACTGGCTAGACCACTCCAGGACCTTAATGTGCTTCTTCTTGAGCCACTCCTTTGTTGCCTTGGCCGTGTGTTTTGGGTCATTGTCATGCTGGAATACCTATCCACGACCCATTTTCAATGCCCTGGCTGAGGGAAGGAGGTTCTCACCCAAGATTTGACGCTACATGGCCCCGTCCATCGTCCCTTTGATGAGGTGAAGTTGTCCTGTCCCCTTAGCAGAAAAAAACCCCCAGAGCATAATGTTTCCACCTCCATGTTTGACGGTGGGGATGGTGTTCTTGGGGTCATAGGCAGCATTCCTCCTCCTCCAAACACGGCGAGTTGAGTTGATGCCAAAGAGCTCGATTTTGACCCAGTTCTCCTCTGAATCATTCAGATGTTCATTGGAAAACTTGTACGGGCCTGTACATGTGCTTTCTTGAGCAGGGGGACCTTGTGGGCGCTGCAGGATTTCAGTCCTTCACGGCGTAGTGTGTTGCCAAATGTTTTCTTGGTGACTATGGTCCCAGCTGCCTTGAGATCATTGTCAAGATCCTCCCGTGTACTTCTGGGCTGATTCCTCACCGTTCTCATGATCATTGCAACTCCACCAGGTGAGATCTTACATGGAGCCCCATACCGAGGGAGATTGACAGTTCTTTTGTGTTTCTTCCATTTGCGAATAATCGCACAAACTGTTGTCACCTTCTCACCAAACTGCTTGGCGATGGTCTTGTAGCCCATTCCAGCCTTGTGTAGGTCTACAATCTTGTCCCTAACATCCTTGGACAGCTCTTTGGTCTTGGCCATGGTGGAGAGTTTGGAATCTGATTGATTGATTGCTTCTGTGGACAGGTGTCTTATATACAGGTAACAAGCTGAGATTAGGAGCACTCCCTTTAAGAGTGTGCTCCTAATCTCAGCTCGTTGCCTGTATAAAAGACACCTGGGAGCCAGAAATCTTTCTGATTGAGAGGGGATGAAATACTTATTTCACTCATTAAAATGCAAATCATTTTATAACATTTCTGACATGCGTTTTTGTGGATTTTTTTGTTGTTATTCTCTCTGTCACTGTTCAAATTAACCTACCATTAAAATTATAGACTGATCATTTCGTTGTCAGTGGGCAAACGTACAAAATCAGCAGGGGATCAAATAATGTTTTCCCTCACTGTATCTTTAGCTAACATCCCTTTTATACACATCAAAATCCATCTATGCATGCTTTTTTCATCTGAAAAAGGTAGAGGTTAAAAATATGGACACGTCTAAACCGCTCCTTGCTGGACGTTATGTAGGGCAATCTGCATGTGTTTTGCCTTGCAGTGGTTATAATGAGTGTGTTATTGACTTCATTCCTGTCTTATCTCTCTTATCATCATCCGGGAATTTAATTATGGCACACTCACGTGTAGCTGATGTTAGACTCCCTGAGCGTAGTCCATTGATTGGCTGACAAACCGCTTGATGATCATTTTAACTAAGTTTAACTTACAACGCAATTCAAAATCAATCATTAAACAATACCCAACCAGAAACACAATGTTCTCATAACATTCCCTAACAGTTCTTTGGTTTTGAGAAAAAT
>JACXGI010004985.1:0-23668 GCA_016801175.1 Esox masquinongy
GGAAGAAACACAAAAGAACTGTCAATCTCCCTCGGTCTGGGGCTCCATGCAAGATCTCACCTCGTGGAGTTGCAATGATCATGAGAACGGTGAGGAATCAGCCCAGAACTACACGGGAGGATCTTGTCAATGATCTCAAGGCAGCTGGGACCATAGTCACCAAGAAAACAATTGGTAACACACTACGCCGTGAAGGACTAAAATCCTGCAGTGCCTGCAAGGTCCCCCTGCTCAAGAAGGCATATGTACAGGCCTGTCTGAAGTTTGCCAATGACCATCTGAATGATTCAGAGGAGAACTGGGTGAAAATGTTGTGGTCAGATGAGACCAAATTCGAGCTCTTTGGCATCAACTCAACTCGCCGTGTTTGGAGGAGGAGGTATGCTGCCTATGACCCCAAGAACACCATCCCCACCATCAAACATGGAGGTGGAAACATTATGCTTTGGGGGTGTTTTTCTGTTAAGGGGACAGGACAACTTCACCGCATCAAAGGGACGATGGACGGGGCCATGTACCGTAAAATCTTAAAACCTCCTTCCCTCAGCCAGGGCATTGAAAATGTATTGTGGATGGGTATTCCAGCATGACAATGACCCAAAACACACAGCCAAGGCAACAAAGGAGTGTCTCAAGAAGAAGCACATTAAGATCCTGGAGTGGCCTAGCCAGTCTCCAGACCTTAATCCCATAGAAATTCTGTGGAGGGACCTGAAGGTTTGAGTTGCCAAACGTCAGCCTTGAAACCTTAATGACTTAGAGAAGATCTGCAAAGAGGAGTGGGACAAAATCCCTCCTGAAATGTGTGCTAATCTGGTGGCCAACTACAAGAAACGTCAATAAAACTATAGAAATCGTGAACTATCACTTTAAGAAAACGGAAGAAAATAAATTAATAAGAAACACATTCAACAGCAAAACCAGGTTGAAACAAAGCAAATTGATGTTTCCGTTGCTTTCAGATATTTCAAACGTGATTTATTAAGCTATTTTTTTACTAAAAGACAGATATTAGGATTAATTAACCAAGAGTGACTATGCCAGATGAGTATGTTAAATAGAAAATAAACAATTCCTGTTTTAATTCCCATTAATTTATGTTCCCTTCTTCTCTCTAGTTGCTTTGTATCAAGTATTTGACAGTGGTGTGTCCGGACAGTCTCTTGCAGTGGACATTGATTCGCTTGTCACTATAACTTCATGAAATGAATTGGATGCATGTGGTGCATTCTTATCAAGCACTTGTCTCATCTAGTGAAAGTCAATATCCAATCAACGGCCTTTGAAGAATAGACTAAATCTGTTGGTCGTCTGTATCACTTTGTGGTGGATTTCTGACTACAGATAAAGTCTAGTCCCGGACAAAAAAAAGCTAACTCTGTGGAAACATTCCATTGAAAATGTATTATGGTTAGAATTTCTCTATCCATTAAAGTACCACTTAGGGTATAAATATGATAAAGACCAATGCCTCTTGCTGTGACATCAAGGAAATGTATATGACAACTATCGGTAAGCCAGTTGGCTTCATTTAACTTAATAAACATTTTAGTAGCACACAAGAAATATAACAAACGTTTCGGCATTTACTAGCCAGCTAAATGGGTAGAAGCTACCATGTATATTCGCTAGCAAGTGTGCACAGGTAACAGTGGTTAACACAATGGCATGGATGAGAGCAAGTGTGCCGGCTCTTATGTGCGTAAAATACTGACTTAAATCTCAATTTAAGTCAGCTGTTTATTACACAATCTTTTAGTTACTTTTGAAGCTGGGATCCTTGTTGGACATTTTGTCTTTTATTAGACAGGAAGGTGCTGAAAGAGCCATGGGGTGGATTCGAACCCATGCTGCAGCAATACATGTGTGTTGGAGGCAGCGACTTAGCCCACTGGACCACACTAAGCCTTCTCTTCTGCACTTAAATGAAAAAATCAACTCATCGCAGACCCATCACAACAATGAACTATGCATTTTACAGTTTCTCTCGATTAATAAGATACTTCTAATGAAATTGGGGAGAAGTTGATCTTGGTTATAACCTAATGAGCAGTGTTGTTTCTTTGCGAAACAGTTAAGTCATTTGTTATTGCTTTCACACGCTGACAATACTATTTTGTCCAATCAGTAAGCACAAAGGATCTGGAAAAACACAATACATTTTGGAAAAACACAATACATTTTCACCTAGTGAATGGGCTACGAAAAGGCGTTAATTCAAACACTAGTGTAAAGGTCCAGTGTATAGGTCCAGACTCGTAGTTTAAGCATTGTTCATAAATAAGCTATGGAAAAACTGAGAGGGTTTTTTGGAAAAACGTGCTTTATTCCGTGTGAATCTGCAAAAACGCGTCATTGCGGATCTGTCCCGGGGGTTCTAGTGGGGCTAACAAGTTTATTTCAACGCCAGTTCAAGTCTCCTTGTTTAAGCACATGCATCGTTTGTCTATAGGTGACATGAATAAGGTATCAAAAAACCGAAAGGGGTTTTTGGGAGAAAAAAAACATCAGTTCTGCCTAGTGAATACGATATTATCATATGTGTATTATTAACATGATATCAGTATTTCATTTTTTAAATATCACGGTTATCGTCAATATCGGTATATCGCGACACCCCTAGTTCAGATGTGTGGTGGTGGAGAAGCTCAAAGTGTAGTACAAATAACTATAGTTTTGAATATTCAAGAATGACAAATATTAAGTTACAGTGCCATACCATAATGTATGGGGGACAATATATGGGTAAAACATTTTTTAATTGCATTGTTTTTACAGTGATTTGTTAGCTTGCTATATCTTATTTTTATTTTCTATACATGCATTTATATAGAACAAAATGGAAAAATCCTTTTACTGTAAATCAATTTGTTTCTGGATATTCAAGTTGATTCTTTTGATGCAGTACTTAATTTTGTGTCATGTAAATACATTTGATGTAAATCATGTTTTTGAGTATCTTAGTACATTTTGCAAATGAGATTGTCAGGTCCTGGCTGGGGGCCTCTAGGTATCTCTATGCACCTGGCGGCCACAGTCAGGGCCTGACCACAGAGGTGCCTCTTGGCATCTCTGCGCTCCATTTTTGATTGTCCCCAATTAGAGGCAGCTGTCCCGCGCCTCTAATTAGGGCCCCTATTTAAGTTGCCCTTTGAGTTCTTTAGTTTGTGGTTAATTGTTTGTGTTCTTTATGCTTCTGTTTGTGGTTGGTGACTCTCCTTGGATTGTTTTGTTTTTGGTACTTATTGAAAGAAGGACTTAAAGGATGTTTCTTGAATCTCGCTCTGCTCCACGTGTCATGCCTACCTACAACCATGACAGACATTTGTCATTCTGGGCAACATTGTTTTTAGTTTCGACCTAACTGTTTTGAAAATGTAAATTCTGGACAATAGTGCTCAAGAAATCAAGTCCCACTGTAATGAGCTATGCCATTGTGGCCAGGTGTTGGAATCCTTGTCGTGGCATACCGCCACTGCACAGGGATCCAGCAGAGAGTGGGTAAAAATTCACACTGCTCTGCCTGGGGTAGACAGGTGGTTTTCAGAAAGTGGGCTTGGTTCTGATGTGGTTCAACACTTGGAATAAGCTTATGAGGAAATTTATAATTTATATTCTTAATGTTCTTTTGAAAACTTTAAACAGTTCAGTCATAGTTTGTTTAAAAGTTTCATTTAACATTTGTTTGTGTTGGTTGGCGGAGTCCAGGAAGTCCCTGTGTTTTCTTCATTTTGGTGCCTGATCACGACCCTGGTAATGTTTGTTTTCCATTCTGGGTGATGTTAATGTGTGTAGTAAATCAGAGGCCTATACTACGAAGCAGGATTTGGGGTTAGCGAGCTAACTTGAGATTGAACCCTGGGTTGTCAGCGTCACGACGGTGGTTCACTTGTTACGTCGCCATGGTAACTTACGGTGCACACCTAACCTGCTCCAGAGCTGGTTATATTCGAGATAACAGATCAACATGTATAAAAGCACCGCCTACTGACCAATCAATTCTCAAATGAAAATGCCCGTTGCCATTCTTAGAACATCCCGTGGAGCTCCGTGCATGGACTGTGAGAAACAAGAAAATTTAGAGACCGACAAAACCTGTTGGCTTTCTCTGATGAGTATCTTTATGAAAGATGTAGATTCTCATTCTACATTTGTTGTGTTCCCAGGCCACTTGCCCACGTAGTCTATTAAAGAGGGCTTTTATGAAATGGCAGGTAGCCTAGACAATAACTTACGTTGACTACTTCATCTATAAATAATGTAGACCCTATGAAGTTTACTGTTATGTTCAATGCAGCATACTCCACAGGGTTCCCCAGAGTGATCGGTGCCATAGATTGCACCCATATTCCAATAACAGCATTGCTGGGTGAGAATGAATGTGATTTTGTTCATCGCAAGTCATTCCACAGCATGAACGTTAAGGTAAAGGGAAAATTAGTCATTGTTTGGTCATACTGGTACATTGCCTGCATGGACACCAAGGGTTTACAGTAAAAGCAGTAGGCTGGACATTTAATGGTAATTCCTTTTTAGCACATATAGAAATATTCACCCAGCACAGGTGTCACATTTGGACTATCTCTCTCTCCACCATGGAGACCTTTCAAATGCACATTGATGTTTCACTTTTTCACTTGCTGTATATTTTTTATTTGCTCCCAAGACTGCTTAACACTGCCAGGGCTGCAACTGAAAGAATATGGAAAAAATTCTCTTACACGCCATGAGAATTCCTCTAAGCAGAAAATTGTTTTAATGGAGTAGCCTACACAATTGTAATTATAGTCAGACCTAGTTGTGCCTTAATGATGGGGCTGTGATATTGATAAGCCTTGTAACTTAGCTATGCATTTGCAGAGTCAGCAATTTTTTTGCCAGCTTTCCTTACTGCTTTTGGCAGCAGCAACTGTGTTGCTTATATATATATATATACACACACACAGCGCCGGAAAAACTTAAGAGACCCCTGCACCTTTTTCTTTCCTTTCCAAAAAAGCTGAAAAGGAAAGTTTTGAGTGAGGAACAGAAGCATTCAATTTGCAGTGGTCTCTTAATTTTAAACCTTCTGTTCCTCACTCAAAACCTTCCTTTTCGACTTTTTTGGAAAGGAAAGAAAAGGTGCAGTGGTCTCTTAATTTTTTCCGGAGCTGTATATATATATATACTGTATGTGTGTGTGTATATATATATATATATATATCATATTTCTCTAAAATGATCGTTTGCTCGTTTTGAATGAAATATGCGGCTCTGGTAGACTTGTCCTTGTTTGTGATTGGTCATATGGTGCAAACCCCTTTTATGTGAACGCGCTCGTCATTAGATTGGGAAAACCTGTGTTGATTTAACAAATTTATAACCACCGTCATGTCACCGCTTATGCGGGATTGCGGATGTTAGGCTTAGTGAAGCCAGCTAACGAAAAGAATGTTGAACTTGCTTCGTAGTATAGGCCTCTGGGTCTTCAAGTATCCAGATCAAGACAAAGCAGAACACATTCGGGGACTGACCATTTGCACTGCATTTCTCCATTCGAACCCACACTGCAGCAGTGCACGTGCACTGGAGGCTGTGGCTAAGACCACTGGACCAATCAGCATCTAGGAGCAAATTCTGACCGACCATGTGGCAGGGCTGACCCATACCATCTCACTGCGACTAAGCTCTTTGCTTCTTATTGGTTTTGCTGTGGGCGTGGAGCTCTCGACGTGGAACCTCTCTTGAGTCTTTTATATTAAAGCTGTGAACAAAGGCTGCGCGTTGGGAGGTTGGTCAGTCCAGGACGTGCATAATTTCAGAGTCACTGCCGGGAGTTCAGGCCAGGTTGTTGTTTTTAATTTGCAAAATGTAGGTCACAGCTTTGGAGGAAAAACACACAGACTCACACGTCTCTCTCTCTCTCTCACACACACACACACACACACACACACACACGCAGCGATTTCCTTACTGTAGCACAGCGGTTTAGTAATCTCTCCCTGTTATGTTCAACCAGTGAGTAAGTAGTGGATGTGTTATGATGAGCTGCAGGTGTGCAGACGTATTCAGACCCTCGGCAAAGGTATATAGTACAGTACAATGTGTGTGGCGTGAGTGTCCTGGATGTCGTTTGTAGTGTGTCGCAGATATAAATGTGAGTGCGTGTCTGCGTGTATTTGCGCTCACATCAGTAGCGTGTGGCTGCGTGACGGCGTGTCTCTGGTCCTCCAGCATGGGGATGAGCCACGACGACGACCACGCCACCTGCACAGGCCACTCCCACATCATGTCTGGCGAATGGGTGAAGGGCCGCAACCCCAGCGACCTGTCATGGTCCCCCTGTAGTCGTGATGACCTGGAGAAGTTCCTAAGGTGAGGCGTACACACAAACACACATAGTGTACACATGAACATACATAGTACACACACATGTACATCGTGTTTCTTCGCCCGTAGACACTGGATTGATAAAATGACATCTTCCATTCAATATACCACTGACTTTGATGCGAGTCACTCCATGTCACTTCAAACCCAGAATGACTGTGACAAAAATGTCTGTTTGCTTTCCTGTAATTCAGATTGGATCTTTTTATTTAGACAGGAGATGGTCTGACAAAGACGCCTGTAACAGACCGCTTGATAGATAGAACTTATTAGGTCCGACAATTTCCGCTGTCAGGCTGTTTAATGAAGTTGAACTGTCTCATACTCAGTGCATTAATCAATCTCCAGTCTAAGAGATCACACTGGCTTTTCTCTACGGGCTGCGGTTGCCTAGGCGCTAATACCATAGCAATGGCCTGACACCGTAAACATTTGAGATAATTGACTTTGACTTTGGCCTATGGATTAGAAACTGATTTTACGGTTGTCTGGCGTCCTTATCAGTCTGTCGACATTGTGTGGGTCATGAAACATTTTTAACGGCCCAATGCAGAGTATCTTGGCTAGATATCCTACTGAAGACATGTCTCAATATTCAACTCTCCAGGAATTGGGAGGGGAGAAAAATATGGGCAAAAATAAGTTATAAAAATGCATTAACTGTTTTTTGTTTTTGCCACCTGCATGAATAATCTCCATGTCGGGAGAAGGAAAATAAAATCAAAATAATTATCTCTAGATTACACCTATAGTCACTATATACATATACATACATACATACATACATTAGGTTGTATGTGAGACTGTGAGTGTAGATTTTCAGAAGTTGCTTTAATTTCAACAGAATTGCTGATTTCTTCAAACACAAAAACGACTACAATAATGAAAGTAAAGTGGAATAAATGTGTTGACTCTCAAGTCCCCAACCTAGTTGTTGTGTTATCATAGAACCAACGGAAAACCTATACATCCATTGAGCTCATTTAAGCCATTACCAGAGACAGTTTGTCAAGTCAAGACAAACGTTTCTGCAGTCATTATTGTTAAAAGAAAACAAATTAATGGTACAAGCCGTTTCCCCAAGAGTGGGAGAGAATCACCAGAGTCCAATAAAAGCCATTAATCACCCTCAAAAACAAATTAGCTGGCTGAAAAGGATGGTTAAGTCTACAGTGGCTAATTCTGATCCTGTGGGTAGTGGGTTGTCCAGACTTACGATCCAGCCCAGGTCTAACATACCCTTAACCAACTATGTTTGTGTCTATGTGTGTGTGTGTGTGTTTGTGTGTGTGTGTGTCTGTTTTTCTGTGTGTGTATCTCTGTGTGTCTATGTGTGTGTGGGTCTATGTGTGCGTGTGTGTGTGTGTGTGTGTGTGTGTGTGTGTGTGTGTGTGTGTGTGTGTGTGTGTGTGTGTCTGTGTGTGTCTGTGTGTGTCTGTGTCTCTCTGTGTATGTCTGTGTGTGTGTGTGTGTGTGTGTGTGTGTGTGTGTGACAGGTCCAAGGCCAGTGGTTGCCTACTCCACACAGACCCCAGAAGTCGTTACCAGGTCCGGCTGCCTCCCAAGCTGCCAGGCATGCACTACAGTGCTGACGAACAGTGTCAGATCCTGTTCGGAACTAACGCCACCTTCTGCAACGACATGGAGGTACACACACATGTGCGTATGCACACACACACACACACACACACACACACACACACACACACACACACACCCTAAATGTATCTGTAACATCTTGTTAATGAGAGGTCTGAAGAGAATGGCCGGATTCATTCAACCCAACAGAAAAATGGGTCCAGCCCGTTACTAGATCCGTGTACCTAATGATGTGGCCACTGTTTATATGTTGATCAGACAGTAGAGGTGTAATACCTGTCTGTCTGTCTGTCTGTCTGTCTATCTCTCTTCTCGTCACTTTCCCCACTCTTTAATTTGCTCTCAGTCTGTCTCTGTGTCGTACCATTTCTCATTGAGGTATTGTATATCCTCGGGCATCCTCTCAGTGCTTGTTTTTTTTTTGGTTGCTATGGACTCCAGGTTATGCTATACCTTCAGAGTGACAGGTGCCGAATGTCCTAATGACTGTCCAGTGTAGTTTCAGTCACCCGGTTCACATCGAGCTGGTCATCTCTACTACTAAATCCAATCCATCCAGTTATTTTGCTTGGGGTTCTGTAGCTCAGCTGGCAATGCACTGCACTTGCAACGGCAGGATAGTGAGTGATTCCTGGGATCACCTTTTCAAAATGTATTTTAAGCGACTTTGGATAAATGTGAATCTACAAAATTACAGAACACCCCCCAACTCAAAATGACAGGCTGTCAAACAAGACATTTTTTCCTTGTTTTTTGTCTCTGCAAGGCATTTTGTAACTATAACATAACAAAATGAAATGGAAAAAAGCCTGGAGAGTAAGAGATAAAATGTGTCATTGATAAATATGAGCTTGCTGCGGTGGCATTATGACTACTGGAATTGCAATCTCACTGAAGGGGTTAGCTTTCTACAGACATTTAGTGTTAATGCACTGACAGACAGACAGATGCAGTACACACAGACAGAGATTCAGATTGTATAAATATACCATTACAGCCTACTGTAAAATAACTGCCTACTGTAAAATAACTGCCTCAGGACAGACAGACATCACGTTGCCTCCTGGGACAAACGTCATACAGCATTTACTATTATCAAGAAATGACCTGTTTTTACACACACACACACACAAACACACACAAACACACACACACACACACACACACACACACACACGAGCTGGTTGTTGGATGATAGTAGCAGTGAACATCAGCTAGCTGAGAGAGGTCCTTTGGGCTGAAAAAAGCACTGCAGGGAAACCTGATCTGAAGTCAGTTAACTACATGCCATAGAGTACCACACCTCAGGGTCCTCCTCAGTAAAACCTGATCTGAAGTCAGTTAACTACATGCCATAGAGTACCACACCTCAGTGTCATCCTCAGTAAAACCTGATCTGTTCTTGCTGTGAAAAGGTCAGTGATTCCTGGGGCACAGGGATTAGTCTTAAAGCATTATTCCCTCCGTTTTTGGACTCTGTCTTCATGTGTCATACTGTAGGCCCAGTGATGGATGCCAAACAACCAGTTAACATAAACCGCCCGTCATTCGAGTCATATTCGCTGGTGGATAGTGTTTTCACACACCAGGCGGTGGTTGTTTTGCACAGACGTCCTTGTGTTGTGAGTTCTCTAATGTGTTTGTCTGTGTGTATGTGTTGTGTGTGTGCTTTTGGGTGTGTGTGAGGTTTGTGGGTCTGTGTGTGTGTGGTTTGCGTGTGTTTCTGGGCCTGTGTGCGTGGTGTGTGTGTGTGTGTGTGTGTTTTAGCACCTGATGTGCACTGGCCTCTGGTGTCTGGTTGAAGGAGACACGTCCTGTAAGACTAAGCTGGACCCTCCTCTGGACGGCACGGGGTGTGGAGCCGACAAGGTATCGCAACAATGAAGATAATCCAAAGATAATCCTTTATAGAGACTGTGTGTATTCCATGTGTGTATACTGTGTGTGTGTGTGTGTGTGTGTGTACTGTGTGTGTACCAAAATGTGTACTGTGTGTCAACCAAAATTCCATATTCTAATAAATCCAAATGATCTTATACATCTAATATAATCATATGGAAGAGGGAGACCGGCAGATCCCTGGATGCAGTTCAGGGTTCCTAGTGACTTCCTGGATGGTTTTACGCCTCGCTGTTGGAGAGATTTTGGCAGGATGGCCACTTATGGGAAGATTCACCTCTGTCTCAAACTGTCTCCAGTTGGACAATATGGCTCTGACTGTGGTTTGGTGGGGACCCAGAGCCGGAGAATGACTTTGTAACTCTTTCCAGACTGATGGGCATCAGTAATGTTTTTGTGGATGGATTCTTTTGATTGTGGTATGACGTGGCTTTGGATCCTGACGTGGCTTTGGATCCTACTGACAACTTCAGTCTGAGGACAAGAGCCAACGTTAAGTCAGATTTATATTGGGCTGGCCTGGCCCAAATCAGGACTGATTACCAAGATATTAACACCTGACCCTAATAATACAATTCATTGTGTTGAATTAACACAGGGGGAAGTCACTTTTTCGCTCCTGAGGATTGATTAGTCACCTTCCGCACAAAGCAAATTAAGCACCAATCTTTGGAGTCATTTTTTTCTCTCAGACTCCCACAATAAATCACTACTACCCACAAAAAGATCTGACCAGGTTCAGTGTGAAAAACATGCAAAAAATGCAGAGACACAGACAGGGGGCCAACTCTTCTTCATGGCACTGTATATGTCTTTGTGAGTCATGAAGGTCCAGCCAAAATCAACACAGTCTGCATTTACTTCAATGGCATTGTATGGTTTGTGCCTAGACATTCCTGGAAGGGTTATAGCACTGTGCTGTGCTCTCTCTGTGTGTGTGTGTGTCTGTCAGTGGTGCCGGGCAGGGGAGTGTGTGAGTAAGACGCCCATTCCACAGCATGTGGATGGAGACTGGAGCATCTGGAGCCAGTGGAGTCAGTGCAGCCGGACCTGTGGCACCGGAGCCCAGTTCAGACAGAGGAAATGTGACAACCCGCCGTAAGCCATCTGCTCTGTGTGTGTGTGTACAGTCCACTTTCACGTGTCTGGGCGTGTTTTTAATAGGGATTGTGTGTGTAGGCCAGGTCCCGGGGGTCGGAACTGTCAGAAGGCCAGTGTGGAACATAAGGTGTGTGAAGGCCCTCCGTGTCCTCCAGGAACACCCTCCTTCAGAGAGCTGCAGTGTCTGTCCCACGAGCGCCAAGCCACAGGAAAGAAGACCAGCAGCCTGTGGACGGCTGTCAGTAATGATGGTGAGAGAAACCGACGTACTGTAGAGTGTGTGCAAACACACACACACACACAGACACAGACAGACAAAGTAGATGACTTGTCAAGTACACAATTACTGTGTTGTGTTTCTGGTGATGTAGTGTCATGCTGTATATACTCATTACAGTATACCACAGTGAGTTACGGAGTATATCTTTCTTCAAAAACACCACATCACCGCTTTGGCAGACATGTTTACTTGGCGTTGGCGCAACAACAACAATCTGAATAAGACAGAAACAGACTGGCACTCAGCCTGTCCCCAAGGACTTCTGGCTGTTCAATATTCTTTGGCAAATATGTATTTTCATTGTCATTTAGCTTGCTTCCCAAATGGCTCTCTAGTCCCTAGTAGACTACCTTGTATTACAGCTCTATGATCCCTGGTCAAGAGTAATGCACTTCTAAGGGAATAGTGTGTAATTTGGGATGAATCTCATCCGACTTTCCAACAACTTTGTTTGTCAGCTGAAATGTCCATGTTTTTTCCAGTCATCTAATTTTCATTAGGGCATGCAGTGTTCTAAAACAGTTTGCAGGTAATGGAAGATTAATGTTTTTCTTTGGACAAGTCTTGGTAGTCCCTACCTGTTATGGTCAGTGTTCGTTCCATTTGGAGCCGAACAAACAAAACCAATCTGTAGACCCATCGGGTTATAAACACATCATACAAACGGTTGTTGTTTCCAAACAAGCATTGTCAATATCACTCTCTGAGGCTTTTGATAAGCATCATTTTCAAATGATTTCAGTGGTCTTAGATGTTACAGCGTTTTGATTTCAGTGGTCTTAGATGTCACAGCGTTTTGACAAGTGTCGTCGTGTATTTATGCACTGAATGTCCTATTCTTTGAACAAAGAAAAGTGTTTATTCATACAGTAAAATGGCTTCCACCTCTTCCTTCCTTTTCTCCTTCCCTCACTGTGGCCATCGTTTGCATCTTCCCTTCTTACTTTCTCCCCCTGTCCAGTCTGACTAGTATCAAGTCAGTATCTATCACTAGTATCAAGGTCATTTGTATCAAGGGGCGCTTCCGAATCTAAATTCTGAGCATGAACCTTTACAGTTCAGTCAGTTCATCATTTACAGTTCAGTCAGTTCAACATTTACAGTTCAGTGAGTTCAACATTTACAGTATAGTAAATTCAACATTTAGCTACAGTTCAGTCAGTTTATCATTTACAGTTCAGTGAGTTCATCATTTACAGTTCAGTGAGTTCAACACTTACTGTTCAGTGAGTTCAGCGTTTACAGTTTAGCCAGTTCAGTATATAGCTACAGTTCAGTCAGTTCAAGAGTTAGTTACAGTTCAGTCAGTTCAAATTTTGAACTTTAATATGTTCAGTAAATATAGTTCAGTCAGTTTAACATTAACAGAACTTGAGACTGAAATATGATTTTAAGATAATTAGGTATGCTTCCTATAAACAATGCTGCTGCCTGTAAACTTTCAAAACAGTGTTGGGTCAACACATGAAACTGTTGATGGTGGGTTAAATAAGTGATTTTTTTAAGTCTGATTGACTGTAGGCTTCTACTCTAACTGTTTTGATAATTGATTGGTATTGCACTTATTTAGATAACAAAAATATATTCCTGGATTAAAGGCAGGTGTTTTATTTATCATGTATTAAGTGTGTCACGAATTGAGATCCAGCACCCTCTCCCTGATTACGAGGACTGACACCTGTTTGTTGTTTTCACCCTCTCCGGTGTGCATCACCGCTGTACCTATTATTTCTCCTTTCCTACTGTATGTTGTCTTTCATTATTTGGCCTTCGTTCTAATGTAAAATTGTTTCTGTTTTCGTGTTGTAGTTTCATTTTGTAATTTCTTAGTTCTTATTAAAATCCTGCAATTGAAACGAAGTGTGCGCTGTGAAAACGAAGCAATCGCGAGTGTTTCATAACACCAGCTGCGTTAAATGTCCACCCGCAAAATATTAGAGGCAAACCAGAAACCATCCGAGGCTAGAGCCCCCGAAAGCCTGAGTCTGGTGATACCCCTGGTTTGGAGGCAATTTTCGGGTTGATTTTCTACTGGACAAAATCATTGACTCCTCATTTCTAGATGGAAGGAATTATATTGGCCTAAACAAATAGCTGTGTTTTGGTGTGTATTAGGCTGATTTAAAAAGTTAAAACAGCCTGTATTCATGCTATGTATTTAGGCTATGCTGTAGGTGCAATTATCTATTCAAACATTAAATAGCAATGAAGAGGCAATGCTCTCCAACAAAACATGTTACATTACATTTTCTTTCTATTTTATCATATGGACATCTTGGTTAGCATTTAAAAGCAGTTATATATTTTATAGTGCTGTAGGCATATCTACACCTTTCATTTAATCCCAAGTGTAGGCAAATGGATCTATAGGTTTGCTGTTGAAAAAGTGTTACATAAAACATTGTTTTCATTCATTATCAAATAATGTATTTTTACTAAATTACTCTTTCTCTCATTAAAATTGTTTGCCTCTGAAGCTTAGTTAGAATTTTCTTCTGTAAGTGTCCCTTTTTAGTTGGCGTTAATCGCATTAATGTAGTGTGAGTAATTTTACTCTTGTGTTCTTTTTAACTAACAACGTAAATTGGGTATTGAGCGTAGTAGAGGTAGAGAACATTGAACAGAACAAGTCTTTGTCAATTGAATTTGACAGAATTGCAGACTGGACCTTCTAGTCCCAAGCTCTTGATTTATAATACAGAATGGACATTGATATTCAGGCTTATTCCAACTTCATGTATTGGCATTAGAACATTTTCTCTCTTTACATGTCTCTCTTTCTTGCTCTTTGTCATAAACACACAGACACACAATAACTCTCTCTCACACACACACACACACCACACCAACACCCGACCCCCTATCTCAATCACAAAATAATAATTTTAAAACCTTTATCAAATAACACCTTTGAGCCTTTCCACAATTCACAGGCATTCTCTTATCGTCCCCTCAGAAAGTTAAACAAGAGTCAGAGAGGGAGGGGGAAAAGGAGAAATGTTTATATGATAATGTTTATAGTACTGATTTTGGATCTGTTACGCCTTTTAGATCATAATAAATGAGTTGGTTTTCACACCAAAATGGTTTAGAGCGTTCCTTTTTCCCTTTCACCCCAATTCATACCATGTTCTCTTTTGCTGCAGTTGTGAACACAGGCCATATAAACACAGGCTGCAGGCATTTGATGAAATACAACTTGATTTCCAAATGAATTAACTTTTTTGCCAACACAGAAAACACAGAAAAGTCCATAATGTGAAATTTAAAAAAATCAGCAAAAAGTTAAATTAATTACAAATATTAAACAGAAAATAATTGATTGCATAAGTACTTACCCCTTTGCTATTACACACGTCAATGAGTATTGCTGCAACTAGTTGTCTTTACGTGAAGGTAGAATGACACCACCTGTGTCCAATCAAGGTGTTTCAAATGATTTGGTTAAATGCACCTGTCTCTGGGAGGTCCCACAATTGGTTAGGATAATTCCTAACAAAAACTTGATCATGAATATGAAGGGACACTCAATGCAAATCCGGAATATGGTTCTTCAAAAGCACCAATTGGGTAGGACATAAGAACATTTCCAAGCTATTGAACATCCCTCTGAGCACAGTAATGTCCACTTTGTGAGAATACAGCCCTACTTTGAATCTGCTTAGAACAGGCCGTCCTCAAAAACTGATCGTATCTGGGTGAGAAGGGAACTTGTCAGGGAGGCCTCTACAGGAGTTAGTCTTTTACAACTGAGCTGGAAGACACTGTGCAACAGTGTCTCCCATAGTGCTTAGCATTGGTCTCAATGCTAAGCGCTATGTTTGGCACAAGCCTAACACCGCACATTATGAGATCCATTCCCTACCTTAGCAATGTGGTGGCAGCATCATGCTATGGGGATGGTTCTCCGCCTCAGGGCCTGGAAACTTGTGAAAATAGATGGCAAAATTTAACTTACCCCGGGACATAGGAAAAGATTAATCATCCAGCAGGACAGTGACCCCAAACATCCAGCGAATGCCACAATAGTGAGTCTTAAAAACAAAAAGGTCAATGTCCTGGGGTGGCCCAGTCAAAGCCCAAACCCCTGTCCAATTGACAATATCAGGAAGGAGTTGGAAATTGCTGTTCACCAAATCGCCACATCCAACTTGAAGGAGCTTGAACCATTTTTTAGATTTATTTTTGCCCATACAGACCCATGTCTTTAATTGCTGCCAAAGGTGCCTTAACCAAATATTCACTAAAGGTGGTGAATACTGTAGTATATCAAGATGTACATGAGACCCGGTTGCCAATATACTGTATCAAATATATATATATTTTTTTACATTAATGGATAACTATATAAAAAGTATTCAGAGCTAGTGTGATGTCATCACAAAGCACATCCTTGCTTTGTATCAAGGCTGGCACTGATCTCCTGTGTGTGTGTTTCCTCTACAGAGAAGCCGTGTGCCCTGTACTGTACACCTGTGGGGAGAGACACCCCCGTCCTGGTGTCAGAGAGAGTGATGGACGGAACACCATGTGGTTCCTATGAGTCAGACCTGTGTGTCAACGGAAGGTGTCAGGTATATATATATATATATATATATACACACACTGTACTTGAACACACACAGACGCACACACACTCACGCACACGTGCATGCTAAAGGCATGCAGAAGCACATAAACACACACAGGCACACACACACACACACACACACACACACACACACACACAAAGCAGATGTGTAAAACATAAAGAGGTGCTATGCGCATCTTACACTGGAGAATACTGGAGTTACATCATGTAGATTATTATATCAGTGCAAATTTAAATGGTCGTGTGCCCATTTGCTCTATAGTCATGAAACACCCCCCACCTCCCGCACGTAGTGTGGCAGATAAAAGCCTAAATAAATTAGTCAAGGATGTTTTTATATTCACTTTATTTGGTGCACGTGTTGCAAACACCGTCGGTATTCAACATTTGCAAGAATATCCAGGTTCATTCCAAGACGGCAAAGGCAGACTGAGGCAAGCAAATCCCCCAGTCGTGTCCTGCTTGCTGAGATTGTACGCAGTTTGCAAGTGTTTTGTTCAGATGAGAAAACCAAGCGCTGGATGCTGTAGGGAATGACTGTGCCATCTTGATAATTAGGAATCGCTACACTTCCACAGGTTTTTTAGCAGGTTGACCGAAAATAACTTTAAAACACTAGAGCGATGCAGGGGATTAGGAGGAGTTGGTTTGAATGTGAATGGTTGTTTATGCAATTCACCACATGGATTTTAAATTCTGCACGTTCCTCTTTTAAGGTGAAATACAATACACACCTGTACTTTTCTCATTGTATAGCTAGTACAGCTATCATCCAATTAACAGGTCGTAATCATCATAAAACATTTAAAAAAATTCAATGCTGTAACGTTAGTAGGAGGCAAAAACTCTGTTTAATTAGCTAGTGCTGAAATGCAGGCAGCGTAATAACAGTTGATGCAGTGTGTTTCTGAGTGATGAGGGAGCAGGGAACAGGAGAGAGAGAGAGCAATCAAGTGTTCCGTTGGCCTCGTAAACCAACATATTGCTTGTTATTTATGAGCTATTCTGGTTACATAGTAGCTGTCTTTACTGCATCAAACCAAGAGGTTCTTTTTATGAATGTTGATAAGTTAATTAAGAACGCAAAAGGAAACTTTGCATTCACCTCTTCCAACTCCATTCGAATCATTTGTTGAATAGCAAGCATAGCTGTTTGGTGTTGTTGCTGACCATATCATTTTAATGTTTAGTTCTGTCATCTCTCTCTCTGCCCACCTCTGTGATGCTGTTTTCTCAGCATTCCTGAGTTTCATTACTAGCTTAGCGTAACATCTACACCTCCTCACATTCAGTGACAGCCCCCCCACTCTCGCTCTCTCCCTATTTTTGCTTTCTTCTCAGGTATAAGAGATCAGGTTCAGAATGTGGCAGTGTTTTGGTTTAACTGGGGAGCTTGAAGATGTGGCTGGGTTAGTAGTGTCACAGAGGGACAGAGAGAGAAGTTGGAAAGAGAAATAGAGCTGGATAGAAGGGGGATTGATAGAGAGAGAAAAAAGTGTGGAGAAAGAGGGTAGAGAGTGAGAAGGTGGAGGGAGAGGGTGGAGAATTGTACATCTAGATGATAAATACACATAAAACAGAAGAGGAGAAATTAGGAAAACAGAGAAATGAGGAAAAATAAGGAGGATACAGAGAAAAGAGGAGTAAGAATAGAATATAAACAGAAGTCAGTGGAGGATACAAAGAGTAGGAGAAAGAGACAAGTACAGAGACAAAAGGTGAAGAAGAATGATACAGAGAAAAGAGGAAGAGAAATTGACAAATAATAGGAGAAAGAAGAAAAAGCAAACAGACAACCAACCCTGTACTCTGTGACATTCAGCCTCATTATAGGCTAGTTGTTGCAAGTAAGTGTTTGGTGTCTCATAACTCCATGTTGGAATAAAATGTAAGGACAGACACAGTCTGTATTTCAGCCCCTGATCTTGGACTTTCTCCTTATGTTAAGATGGGACTTCTAAGATTTATATTGTTTCTGAAAAAAATAAATACATCAAAAAAACACTGTTGGCCTACTTCCTCAGCCCTAAAGGAACCAGGGAGGAGAGAGAGGAATTGGAAAGATGGCAATCACTGTGATAATAAGGGATGATTAAAATGTATAGACTACTGCTTTTCCAACTGCTTTACATTGTTAGAGGGTTCTCACGTCGTGAGCGTGTTGGTCTGTGTAGGTCTGTGTAGGTCTTTTTAGGTCTATGTATGTTTGTGTAGGTCTGTGTAGTTCTGTGTATGCATGTCTGTGTGTGTACTTGGTGCTGTGTGTGTGTGTGTGTGTGTGTGTGTGTGTGTGTTTGTGTGTGTACTTGCATGTGTGTGTAGCTTAGTTTCCAAGGGAGTAGCCAGCTGTTGTCAATAGAGACGGGTCATCTGCTGAGCCTGCATTTGGTTCCCTACACATGGGAGACATTATGTGTCATGCATCCCTCTACACACACACACATACACACACTTCTGTGTGTCTGTGTCACAATAATTGTATCCATATTTTGTATTTGCAGAATTCTTCCTCTCTCCTTTCATTGGCCAGTGTGAGGGGATTTCTCAGTACTCTGGCAGCCAGCATTAACAAATAAACACTGAGACGGTAAAGGGAGGGGAGAGAGAAAGAGAGAGAGAGGGAGAGAGAGAGAGAGCGAGAGGGAGGGAGGGAGGGAGGGGTGGTGAAACAGAGAAAGAGAGAGAAGGAGAGATACAGAAAGAGACGCGAAGAGAGACAGTGTATGAGACAAAGAATGGTTCTAAATAAAGCCACTAAAGCTATAGCTCCAAATAAACTCCTGACCTCTCTCTGTGTGGCTGAGCCATTGCTCAAGTCTAAACTGAGACAAAGGCTGTCATTATAGCACAATAAAACGCTGTGTGTTTCAATCAGTGTGCAGGACTCTATTCTCTCTTCTAAATCTAAATCAGTGAAGTGAAATGTTGTAATTATAATAAAAGCCGACAATATGCCGGACCGTAAAAACAATTTACTTTACATTTACCCTTCTGAATGATTACATTAGTTTAGTCATTCAAGTCATGGCAAAGCATTATGTCATTGATTGTGGAAGTGTTTGTGTCTGTGTGTGCGTTTTTGTATGTGTGAGCCACCAGTCATGAAGTCTGTTGTCATTAGTATCTTGTTGTCCAGTGGTGGAGCGGTAGAGCTGATTGCTCCAATTTGTTCGCTTCTCATCTCTCTTTCTCTGTTGCAGTCACACACACACACAGCCACACAGCCACACACATACAAACACACAAAAGCAGACTTGTTCGCACACTTTCTATCCACCATGCAGATTTTTTCTATCTCTCTTGTTTCTCTTTCACTTTTTCTTCCTAATTTCTCTTTTCCTCCTCTTTGCTCTGAATTCTCCCTTTTCTCCTCTTTTTTCCTTATTTCTTTTAATGTTTGTGTTGGTATCAACCTCTTCAATATCTCCACCTACTCTTCCCTCCCTTTTTCTTTCTCTCCATCTCCTATCTTCTCTCTCCATGACCCTACTGGCCCAGCCAAATCTTCAGGCTCCCCAAAACACTGCTTCACCCTGAACCTGATCTCTTTCACCTGAGAGGATAGCAGAAAGAGAGCGAGAGTGGGGGACTGTTACTGAAAGTGAGGAAGTGTAGATGTTATGCTAAGCTAGGCAGCATGAAACTCAGGAATGCTCATTGAGCTAGGCTGGGACAGAGAGAGGTCGCCATAGGCAAAAAAAGCAGCAAGGTTTGTGACACGTTGTCATGAGAAAAAGTGGAGTGCAGGCAACATTGTGAACCCTAATCTATATTAATTTATTAATTTCCCCTTGTCATTCTTACTCATAACTATTTGCACATTTTACTATATTATAAATGCTGATTATATAACATTTCAAATGCTGTGCAATTTTTTGTCAGAAGTTCGTATTTTCTACTTTTTATTCCACCTTTCTTATTTTCCACTTGCTTTTGCAATGTCAACAAATGTTTCCCATGCCAATAAATCCCTTTAAATTGAAATTAAATTTTCAGGAATAGATAGGGAGGTGTGAAGAGAGGGAGAGAAAGGAAGCGAGGGAGACAGGAAATAGAGGTAGGCGAGGAGAGAGGGAGACAGGGAGAGAGAGAGGCAGGGTGAATGAGGTAGACAGGGAGGGAGAGAGGCAGGGAGACTGAGGTAGACAGGGAGGGAGAGAGGCAGGGAGACTGAGGTAGACAGGGAGGGAGAGAGGGGCAGGGAGACTGAGGTAGACAGGGAGGGAGAGAGGCAGGGAGACTGAGTTAGACAGGGAGGGAGAGAGGGGCAGGGAGAGAGAGGGAGGGAGGCAGGGAGCGAGAGGGAGGGAGGCAGGCAGGGAGAGAGAGGGAAGGAGGCAGGGAGAGAGAGGGAGGGAGGTAGAGAGAGGAAGAGAGAGTGATAAAAGAAAAAAGAGGTAGCCAAGGAGGAGAGGGCAGGAAGGAAAAGAGATATGAAAATTCTACTATTCTGGTCTGAGGGAGAGACATGGGGAGACTAAGGAATGTTGTGAAAGTCTGTCTGGTCACTGAAGGCTCAGCCTTTCTAGTGAAAGCACTAAAGGCTGCTGGGTAAGACGAAGCTAAGGAGCTCCAGACCCAAACCATCCTGTTGCCTCACTGAATCAAGTTATTCTGGGTCCATATGTTCCTAGTTTGATTTGTCAACAATTCTCCAGATTGCGTGTGTGTGTTTATGTGTCAGCACATTTCTATGGTCCATGTAAAGATTGGTTTTTCAATAGCCTTTATTGTGTTATTGACACACATGTCAGTTTTACTATCAAACAGATTTAGTTCCTTAAACCCTGACCATAATTCTATGCCTAATTCAAATTTTAACCCAAAACTTAATCCCAAGTCAGATAAAGCTTCTTGTTAAATGGTGGACCAACCAAAAGGACCTTTGATATCCACAAACACACTCAACGTAAGACCCACTCTTCACAGTCCTATTAATGTAGCTACAGTGGATATCAAAAGGCCACACACCCTTACTGAAAATTTAGCTTTTTTATGTAAAGGCTGAAATTAAGACAAATCACCTTTAATATTACAACCAACAATATTTATAAGAGGAAAAACAAATTTGCTTGGTTGCATTGGTGTGCATACTCTATGGAGAGGCTGACTGACATGGTGTGTGTGTGTGTGTGTGTGTGTGTGTGTGTGTGTGTGTGCGCATCATGTGTTTATGTGCGCGTCAATCACACATCATCCTGGACTCTCTGGACACACTCCAATTTGCACACCGCTCCAACAGAGCTACAGACAACACAATCTCTCCTGTCCTCCACACTGCCCTCTCCCTCCTGGACCAGAGGAATACCCATGTGGGAATATTGTTAATTTACTACAGCTCAGTGTTCAACACCATAACACCCTCCAAGATCATCACTAAGCTCTGGGACCCTGGGACTGAACTCCTCCCTCTGCAACTGGATCCAGTACTTCCTGAGGGGCCACGCATAGGTGGTTAGGGTGGGCAGCAACAGATCCGCCCACACTCATCCCCAACCTGAACGCCTCTAACGGGTATGTGTTTGGTCCCTCCCGGATCCCAGTCCACCCGTCGCTATGTGGCCGTTCTTGACAGAAGCCCCATCATCAGGTCTGCTGAGGAAATGTTGGCAGTGGTCCTGATGATGTAGAGACGGCCAATAGGACGGAGGGCAGGAACCTGGCAGTGTGTTACCCGGGCAACAGTCTGTCCTTCAGCATCAGCAGGACAAAGGTCCTGATGGTGGGAACAGGGAACAGGGATAAGGCCTCCTCTCATCCTCCTCCCCTCATCCATGTCGATAGGGCTGAAGAGGATGATGTTGGTTTACACTTCACTCACAAATTAACACACACACACACACACACACACACAGTTGTGAAGAGATCCTGGCCAATTTTATCACCAGGGACGAGCTCCCTACCATCCAAGACCTCTACACCCACCCACACTCACACACACACACACACACACACACACACACACACAAATTGTTATACACTCCCATGAGTTGCCCAGTCACCTATATATACATAATACCTTTTTAAATGACCTTTTTCAATCACAGCACAATTTGTGAAATGTGCTGTTGTTCATTATTTCCTATTCCAGGAAATAGATGTGCCAGAGATGAGTTTCCATGGTTTCCTCCATTTCCTATACCAATGTGTGAGGAAGAAGAGATCATTGGGACCTAGTCTGCATTGTTTTATGTGGTAATCCAGTTCCTGCTTGCTATTGACAGCATCCTATCCAATTCCTGTCTGCAGAAAATTGGCTGCGATGGCATCATTGGCTCGTCAGCCAAGGAAGACCGCTGCGGGGTGTGTAACGGAGATGGACACTCCTGTAAGATAATTAAGGGAGACTTCAACCACACCAAGGGCATGGGTGAGTAATGGGATGGACAGCTGTTTTTTTTCAGTTGGAAATACATCCCTTTATTCATTTTCAGATAGTTCTTAATTTTTGCATGCGACTGAAAACGTGTTTATACTCGCCTGCGAGAGCCAGGCTAGGCTAACTCCTCTTCTTGCAGAGGCATAAAGGGAACTGAAACGTCTGTTGAAATGATAGGTTGGACACGTCACACGGATGTTGCACACGCAACACATGCCAATTCAGTAGTGTGCATCGCATGTAGGAGTGTTGCCAAGCGTGTCACTGAACACGTGTGGGAGGTGCATTAGGATTTCAGTAGACATTATTGTTAATATGTAATCATTATTCTCTCTTCCAAATGATAAACCACGTGAAAAGCAGAGAGAAGATCTGAACGCTGCCTCACGAATACAGGTGTTGGACAAAACAACGGAAACACCACATGGAAAAAGGACTGTTATATTGAAGTAACTGAATGACAAATACATACACAGCTGCAGAGGTCACATTTGGTTGATTGCCAATTAGCAGTACATGTGTACTAGTTATAAAAGAGTTCTGACAATTAGCACTTTGCTTTTTTTATGTTTTCCAATCAACATGAGGCAACTGACAGAATTCCAAAGAGGCAAAATTGTCTGTGCCTGAATTGCAGGTGCGTCAGTCACAAAAGCTGCAAAATGATTCAACGTGTTAAAGGAAACGGTCTGAAAAATAATGACGGCTTATCCTGAACACTGACAAATTTAATTGGCAAAGAGGAACACTGGTCGCTGCTGTCAAAGCTGACCTACAGGGATAGACAGACACTTAACCAGGATAATTGCTCAAAGCCCCAAAAGCACAGCCTTGAATTTTACCGCAGAACTTAATCAGCACCTATGTGACCCAGTCGCAACAAACACTGTACTTCGTGAACTTCACATAGCTGGGATTTATGTCAGGGCTGCCATTTGAAACCGCTTATCCAAGGCCATCGCACAAAGACGCAGAACTTGGTGTAAGAAGCGCAACACCTGGACCCCGAGCAATGGAAAAAATGAATATGGTCTAATGAGTCGTCTTTGACACTATTTCCAACATTCTGATGGGTTTACGTTTGGAGAAAGACCAAGGATGCCTTCTGCCCAAGATGTCTGCTGCTGACTGTTAAACATGATGGGAGAACAGTAACGGTATGGGCAGCCATCTCACTGGGTCCGATTGCTCTGCATGGTCGAATACTGGCCAATAAAAAGAAAGCCATATTACAGGACCATGTGCACTTAATGGTGCAAACACTGTTCCCTCAAGATGTTCCAATATTCCAGGATGATACAGACTTCTAAACAAATTCAAGAGTGGTTTCATGAACACCGGGATGATGTCAAGCACCTTCCGAGGCCTCCCCAGTCAACCAGATCCGAAGATCATTGAACTTTTATGGGAAGTTCCAGAGTGCAAAGTAGATTTCCACCTCCTCCACCCA
>JACXGI010004985.1:31477-49333 GCA_016801175.1 Esox masquinongy
GGGTAACAGGTGGAGGCAGGGGTGGTGGGGGGGTAACAGGTGGAGGCAGGGGTGGTGGGTGGGTTTGCACCTGCATGCTAGTGAGACCAGCGCACATCAGAACTGAGTGAGCAGTTTGACGATTAAATAGTCAGTATGAAATCTGATAGGGTGAGAAGATGGATCCCTGACGTCAGCTGGCACGTCGTTGGCCAATGACCACTCGGGTTTCCTGTCTGAACTGGCTATTCTAATCTCATTTGAATTAACTGGTTTCCTGTAACTCAAGCCATAAAATGTTTTGCATGTTGTGTTTATATTTTTGTTGAGTGTATCATCAAGTTCTAAAATCTTGAACTTCCACTAAATTAGTTATATTTCTTTGGTTCTTCCAGCAATGAAAGATTCTTCTAAGAGGTCCATCAACAGCGACTGGAAGATTGAGCTTCCTGGAGAGTTCCAGCTGGCAGGCACTACGGTGCGCTATGTCCGGAGAGGACTCTGGGAGAAAATGTCTGCCAAGGGACCCACCAAAACCCCGCTGTACCTCATGGTAAACCTATCATGTAGAGAGTGTGTGTGTGTGTGTGTGTGTGTGTGTGTGTGTGTGTGTGTGTGTGTGTGTGTGTGTGTGTGTGTCGCTTTGTCTGTCCTACTGTCTGTATGTGTGTGTGTGTATATATATCTGCCTTCCTATCATGCAAATGCATGTTGAGCTAATGCCAAGCAAGGAAAAACACTCACCAGCAATTATCCTTCACAATGTACTCCACATGAGAAGAAAATCAGAGAGAGACAGAGAGAGAGAGAGGGAAAGGGAGAGCGAGAGAAAAATAAGACAAATGAAGAGAGAGATGAAGAGAAAAAGATAAAGTGAGAGAGAGCTAAAGAGCGAGATAAAGAGGAAAGATAGGAGCATGGAAATGGGCTTCAAAGGGAGGAAGTTGGTGTTAGATTGTTTCTAATCTGTAGATTGTCCTTAGGGACCTCACACAACACTGGCAAGGATTAGAGAGAGTTAATGAATGCTCCCTCTCTCTATTTCTCCTCAAACTCTCTCTATCTTGTTCTTTGTTCTTTCCATTCTTTCTTTCCCTTCCTAAATAGCATATAAGATGGCCAACAATATGTAATGCTGGAGAGGGCGTAAATGTAAACTGTGTTTGGTTCTGGAATGTCTATTGTACTATGTACAATCTGGTATTTTTCAGATAGTTGGGATTGCTCATTAAAGAAAAACTAATTTTTTCCTCCTTTCTTTCTTTCCTACTCTCCCTCTCTCTCTTTCTTTGTTCTCTCTCCTTACTTGCTGGAAAGTTAGCCAGTCTCTTAAACCATCTCTATGGTACATACTCAGATTACAATGTGTCTCTCAATTAACCCTTCCTTTATGTTTGTATTTTGGCTATACACCAAATGAGTCCATTTGACCCTTACATAACTAAAAGAAAGTATGGTAAGTACATCAGGATCAATTGTGGGAGTCCATTTAGAGTTTTGTTTATGATAGCAGAAGAGACATTCATTGCGTTACTGTATGTTGGGAAAGTTGATTGCTTTGACAATTGTCTAGTTACTGTCTTGGTCCCTTTCTGTAGCAGCGGCGTAAGACAACCTATTAATAGCTATATGATGCCTTCTGGGCTAGATGAGAGGCTGAAGTCATAGCTTCAGGTGCGCCTCAGGATACAGTTGGAGTAATTAAACCTTTGAACATCTGTCCGAGTATTCCAGATAAAATAGAGCCCTGAGACCGATTGTTCAGTTGTCCTTAGGCCATATAT
This sequence comes from Esox masquinongy, assembly GCA_016801175.1. Lineage (NCBI taxonomy): Eukaryota > Metazoa > Chordata > Actinopteri > Esociformes > Esocidae > Esox > Esox masquinongy. The sequence continues at coordinate 33,241 of JACXGI010004985.1, forward strand.
CTGTGTGTTTCTTATGAGAAGACCTAGGTTTATTTTTTCATATTAGGCGCAAATAGAGAGTGAAGACTTTGTTGTGTGCACACTTGCATTTCCGTTACTCTTCTTTGTAGAAAGTGGTCAAAGGTCATTCGTGATCAGTATAACCTTGAGTGCACTTTTTAAGTTGAATTGTCATGACAACTGTTTAGAGCCACACAAGCTCTTCCACTGTCCACTTGATTACTTCACTGGTGGTGTGGTGTGGCTGACCAAATGGGAAACCAAAAAGCCCTTCCTGTTTTCTGATCTTGTGCATCTTAGAACATGTTTTAAGGTGAGGTACCATTTGAAGATTTGTGCATCTCTGATACCTTTATTAAATGAGGTGTTCTATGGTATTACTTGGTCTTACTCTGGGCGCCACGCAACTAGCAGCGCGTTTTTCTGAGGCTTTCAATCTTTCTCTTCAGTCAAGGTAAGGATTCCAACATTAAGGTCATTTGTAACTGTACTAGTTTACAGAAGTGAGTCTAATGTCACCAATCCAGACCACTCCGGATCCTCCCCTCAAGCACTGTGCCTCGACGGCGTACTAACCATCAATGTACTAACCACCGGTGTACTAACCACCGATGTGCTAACCACCGATGTACTAACCACCGGTGTACTAACCACTGGTGTACTAACCATCAATGTACTAACCAGCGGTGTACTAACCACCAATGTACTAACCACTGATGTACTAACCACCAATGTACTAACCACCGGTGTACTAACCACCGGTGTACTAACCATCAATGTACTAACCACCGGTATACTAACCACCGGTGTACTAACCACCGGCTGTCGTCCTGAACACACTCCAATCCGGCGCACCTGTTCCCAGTTACCAATCACCAGGGACACTATATTCGTTGTACCCCCTGTAGATTATTGTTTGCGCTTTGTTGTTTCGTGCGATGTGTGTTTTCACCTACCTGTTATTTCTAAAGGATTTCTGTAAACGCTTTTCGTGTTTTCCTTTCTGTTCTTTTGAACTCACTTCCCCTCGCATGTTACAGTGAGTCACTGACACACGTCTATCTTACCGCCAAGTTAATCAATCGCTGCCCCTTCAATCAGAAAAAAAGTACATTATTTTAACCTCCATAATCACTGGTTTTTCCAGTAGCTGAGACTGTCTTTAGTGAGGTTTTAGGGCAGACCACATCAAAATTGTTGTATTCCCGCCTATTACCCAACCCGGAACTTTTATCACACCTAAACGGTAGAAATTCCACTAACCACATGGTCTGCACTGAATGTCTAACCCTATAAAATAACAATCAAGTAAATCTTGACAAATGCCCCTAACATTAACCCATCCTGTCCTGGACGTTTTCCATTTGTTCCACTGCAGTGGTTTATAGACACACTGCCTCACCAGCCGTCTTACATACCTTATAGCCACATATGCCGGCAGCTTTTCCTGCGATATCATCAATATGGATCGACTGTCCTCTGGCTTCTCTTCCTCCATTCTAGTCATGTGTCCGCCACTCTTGGAATAACCTGCTCATCCAAACCGACTGCGTCATACATCAATACACCAGTATTGACACCTTTCACATTGTCTTTACTTTGAGGCGACAAACACTTGACCTTCATACGTCTGCTTATTCAATGTCCATCCATAGCGCCCTGTTGTTCTGCTATTCAAAACGAATCGCTACGACTGTACTCCTGGTCTGTCTGATCATCTCTACCTCCCCTAACTTCTCCTCCACCATCCCTGTACCATAAAACACATCCCACAAATATGCGTCATAATTCACAAATGTCACGTTCAAAACATTCCCCACCTTCTATTTCCCTCTTTGTAATTTCCCTCCTCTCTCCAACTCTTTCCACTCTTCTTCTCTTCCCATTCGTCTTAACTGTTCTCCATTCTTATGTAGTACCGCCATCTGACTCAAACTCAATGTCACTTCGTCCTTCGCACTAACGCTATTGCTTAAATGATCGACAGCCCTTCTCCAAATGTCATTAAGGAAGGCGGTTTGCCGTTGAGAATTTCCTTTTATATGCTCTTTTTAATATGTTTTCCTGCAACTGGTATTAGCCCAACTGTTCAAAATTGCTCCCTGAGTGCTGTGTGGTCAATCAATCAATCATATTTATTTATAAAGTCCTTTTTACATCAGTGTGGCGTCCCCCAAGTCCCTTGTTGGGTTATTAAAAGTGGAAGTAACATTTGGCAACTAAAAATAATCTAATCCTTTCTATACATTTTCTTTGTGATAATTTTTTTTATTACAGTACAGAAAAATATTAATTTACATTACTGAACATCAGAAATCCACTTAATTTAGAGTGATTATCCGTCACCCAGGTGTTCCAGGCTCATTATCAGCACCAACTAACAAACGGTTAGGGACCAGTCTGCCCTGTAGGCCATTAAATAGATTTGAATAGCTTTTTATATTTTTTATGCCAAATACTGTTTATATGAACTATGAAAGGTAATGGCTCTACATTCATACAAAACGATTTGCTACTTTTCACCCCCAGGAAATGTCAAACATTTTCAGCGTTGGCCCAGTGGACTTCCTTGAAGAGTTTGAACACCTGTTGCAGTACACAGTGTCTCTGAACGCAACTTGATCTCTTTCCCTGGCATCTAGGTACTGTTGTTCCACGATCAGACCTACGGCATCCATTATGAGTACACAGTGTCTCTGAATGTAACTGAACTGGAGAATGTCAGTGAGGAGCAGAGAGAGCCAGAGCATCTCTACCTTTGGACACACAGCTCCTGGCAAGACTGCAGTGTACAGTGTGGAGGAGGTGAGAAAGACACACACACACACACACACACACACTAACTGACACTTCCCAAGGTGAGCCTTGTCAGGGTTTCTGATAAATGTTTGCCCTGGGCTCCGTGTGTGGTGACTTTGAGATTATCTTTGCTAGCACATCTCCCATGAGATCCTTTCCTCCTGTTGCTCCGCTTAAGTGGAGTAACGTGTTAGATATGGGCCTCTAATATTGACAGGGGCGTGTCACGTCTCTGTGCTCCATGCTGATGTACTGATCTGGGTCTGGATGCAGAAAGCGTGTCAGGACCAAGGCTCTACGGCTGTCTGCCTGCTTGACTGGCTGGCTGGCTGCCTGGTTGACTGGCTGGCTGGCTGTCTGTCTGACTGGGGCAATGGGGGCTAAGTGCGAGGGCCAGGAGTCTGTTGCTGTCATTCATTCACATGAGCAAAAACACAGATACACAGTCTATACAGGCTTCCCGGCAACACATACACGCATGGACAAACATATAGACCTGTAGACAGCTACATGGGCGCGCACACACACGCACGCACAGGGTTTATTTGGATACACTTGTGTGGTGAGGTTGGAGCCCCCAGAGGGCTGAGGCTTAGACTGGGTTTAGAGGCAGTGTCGGAGGGTTGGTTGGACAGCCTGTTGTGGCGTGGGGAGAGGCCTAGTGTTGGCTGACCTCTGATCTGTAGGCCCAGTGTTGGCCGACCCCTGAACTCTGATCTGGAGTACACCAGACAGGTGTGGCAGCGTCTCACTCTCAACAGGGATCACAGGGACAATAACGCAAACACGGGCTGTCAAACACGTGAATGTATACCCATACAAGTTTGCATACCCTTGGAGAATTGGTTATATATGTACCATTTGTAAAGAAAACATGAGTGAGCAGGCAAAACACGTCTTTTATTTCTTATGGGATTCACATTCAACTGTAGGTCATAACAGAATGGCACAATCATAAAACAGAACATGGCAACAAAGAAAAAAATGAACTGATCCCTGTTCAAAAGTCTGCATACCCTTAGTTCTTAATACTGTGCATTGCCACCTTTAGCATCAATGACAGTCTGCAGTCTTTTGTAATAGTTGTCTATGAGGCCCCAAATTCTTGCAGGTGGTATAGCTGCCCGTTCTTCTTGGCAAAATGCCTCCAGGTCATGCAAAGTCTTTGGTGGTCTTGCATGAACCGCACGTTTGAGATCTCCCCAGAGTGGCACGATGATATTAAGGTCAGGAGACTGTGATGGCCACTCCAGAACCTTCACCTTTTTCACTCCAGAACCTTCACCTGTAACCACTGGAGGGCGGAACTTGGCCTTGTGCTTAGAGTCATTGTTGTGCTGGAAAGTCCAAGAGCGCCCCATGCGCAGCTTTCGTGCAGGAGAATGCAAATTGTCTGCCAGTATTTTCTGATAACATGCTGCATTCATCTTGCCATCAATTTTCACAAGATTCCCCATGCCTTTAAACCTCACACACCCCCAAAACATCAGTGAGTCACCACCATGCTTCACAGTGGTGAGGGTATTCTGTTCACTATAGGCCTTGTTGACCCCTCTCCAAACATGACGCTTATGGTTGTGACCATAAAGCTCTATTTTGGTCTCGTCACTCCAAATTACAGTGTGCCAGAAGCTGTGGGGCGTGTCAAGGTGTTGTCGGGCATATTGTAACCAGGCTTTTTTTGTGGCATTGGCACTGTAAAGGCTTCTTTCTGGCAACTCGACCATGCAGCAAATTTTTGTTCAAGTATCGTCGTATTGTGCTCCTTGAAACAACCACACCGTCTTTTTCCAGAGCAGCCTGTATTTCTCCTGAGGTTACCTGTGGGTTTTTCTTTGTATCCCGACCAATTCCTCTGGCAGTTTTGGCTGAAATCTTTCTTGGTTTACCTGACCTTGGCTTGGTGTCAAGAGATCCTCGAATTTTCCACTTCATAATAAGTGATTGAACAGTACTGACTGGCATTTGCAAGGCTTTGGATATCTTTTTATATCCTTTTCCATCTTTATAATGTTCCATTACCTTGTTACGCAGGTCTTTTGACAGTTCTTTTCTGCTCCCCAATGGCTCAGTATCTAGCCTGCTCAGTGCATCCAAGTGAGAGCTAACGAACTCATTGACTATTTATACACAGACACTAATTGCAATTTAAAAGCCACAAGTGAGGGAAATTCACCTTTAATTGCCATTTTCACCTGTGTGTGTCATCTTGTGTGTCTGTAACAAGGCCAAACTTTCAAGGGTATGTAAACTTTTGATCAGGGCCATTTGGGTGATTTCTGTTATCATTATGATTTAAAAAGGAGCCAAACAACTATGTGATAATAAATGGCTTAATATGACCACTATCCTTAAATAAAAGTTTTTTTGCTGATATGAATATAATAAACCAATGACTGTTTATCTGTTATCTGTTTGGGCTCTAGACGGTCAGCCAATCAAGTCTTTGTACAGAGCACAGCATGTAAAGGTCCTATAATTAGTTTCGTAATACTCATATAATTGGATTGAACATTTCAAGGGTCAAATCAGGGTCGAGAAAATACATTATGTGGTGATTCAAAAAGTTCAGAAGAATGCCCTGGGACATTTAGACCCCTGGTCTGTAGTCACGATGGGTACCATTCTTACATAGGATTTGTTCAGCCTATTACATTTTTTTGTTCTCAGTCATTAGTATATACAGCTGAGCAAAACCAGACATGTATGTCGGCATCCCTGTATGATTCCCACTTATCTCAAAACTACATCAGGAGCGCAGTTGTTTGATTTGTTACAATCTTAAGTTGAGAACTAAATACATTTCGTTATGAAACGCCGTTACTCTCAAAGTTAGTCCTGTTTGAATTCGAGTGAAAACAGCTCCTATGATATCTGCGGTTTGATTGGCATCCAGTGACTGATTAGCTATGATGCGGTATTCAGTCTGAGTCATCGGCATTGACATTGGCTGATGAGAGGCTTTGTTAAGGTTAGCCCATTCATTTGTTTGTCCATTTGGAATGGTTTAACAATGTCAGAGGTTAAGGACAAGAAGAAACGAGACTGAGTAAATTGCCATTTATTGTCATGTTATATTTAAATAGAATACTGCAAACTTTTGAAATCTTTTAAAACCTCAGATACACTTCAAGTTTGCATTTCTTACTGTTCAGTAACATTCCTGCATGACAGGGTGTTTAGGTTAAGGTATGGCATCGGTGGTGATGAGCTTGTTTTGGGCAGCTAGTGGTTAACTTGATGAAGCCAGCCAGCTGTCTAATGATGTAAATGTTATTTTCTTGTGGCTAAGCACGAGTTACAGAATCTAAATAGGATTCTGTAATAGTAAACGAGTGACAGGATTTGATCCATTGACCTTATGAAGCTTAACGCTGAGGCTTGTAACATTTAACAGCTCCAGCCAAGAGGTCCATGAAAAATTTGAGTTAATGTGCATGTTCTTTACTGAGTATTAGTGAAATATTTCTAATGTCACTCTTTTAAATTCAGACAAAAAGAGGGCATTGTGTAACCTCCATTGAGGCTGTACACTTTTCATAAAATGTTTCCCCATCACAGGCTGTGCACACAGTATTTCCAGTATCTAGGGACTTCCTTCAAAATTCTGGAACATTTAACCTGCGATGTTAACTGTGTAGTTGGACTATATACTATAGAGCAACAGGTAATTGTTTGCTATAACTTGTCTTAATACATTGATTGTTATTTACCCATGATTCTTACGCATAGTTGACACAAATGTAAGAAATGCAAGCTGTACCTTAAATTGAAAAGACAAGAAATGAGCGTTGTGTCTGTAAACTGAAGGTTGCTGGGTCTAATCCCTCAGCCGACAAGGTTAAAACCCCTGTCAATGAGAGATCCATTTAACCCTAACTGCTCCCAGGTCATTGCTGTAAAGAATTATGTATTCTTACAGTACCTCGTGAAATACACAAACACCTGTATTTGTTCTTTTATAATGGAATTATTGATTATACCTATAATTATTGATTAGACCTATCATATCCAAACAAGTTAGATCTGTGATTTTTTTCACAGAACAGATAGAGGAAGAATGGATTTTAGTAACAATGGAACAAAGCCCAGATTTTGAGCCCTGCACACATGCATACACATGTCTACACACAAACAGACACAGACAAACACACACACACACACACACACACACACACACACACACACACACACACACAAACCCTTACCCAGTGAGCGGTCGTTTGGATGGAGGCCAGAAATGTCCAGATTTAGACCTCTAGTCTGCTGAGAATGTTAGCGGTAATTAACAGTATTTTATTGTGTAATTGCCTTTGCATTAGACCAGGCCATAATGTAGGTCAGTGGGGGGTTATTCGGGGTGAGACAGAGGCTTGGACGTTTAATTAGCCCCATGCTTGCTTGGTGGTTTGATGTTCTATTGTGTCCAGTTGGCTTGACTATGTAGACTTCAGGTTGAAGTATGTTAGATTAAAATCTATGTAAGATTAAAATCTCCCTACCATCATATCTAATCCACTATGATACCAGTATCCTGATGTTAGATTAAATTCTTCCTACCATCATATCTAATGCAATATGATACCAGTATCCTGATGTTAGATGAAAATCTCCCTACCATCATATCTAATCCAATTATGATACCAGTATTGATGAAAATAGTTTGTGTGTATTGAGTTTGCATATGTGACCATGTGTGGGAGGGGGTTGTTCTTGTCTTGTGTGAGTAGAGTCTATTGTGTGTGTGTGTATGTGAGTGAGAGAGAGAAAGTGTGTGTGTGTGGAGTGTGTATGTTTGTGTGTGGGTGGGGGGGTTGGTATATTTCTCAGCCCATATATTTACAGTCTAATGGCCTGAAGGTAGACCTATGCCTGGTCCTGTTGGTTACATATTGATACCACCTGCCATGCTGTCCTGCTGTATAGTGAATAGTCAATGTCTTGGCTGGCTGGGGTCATTGACTATTTTTAGGGCCTTCCTCTGACTGCCTGGTGAAGAAGTCCTGTATGACTGGGAGTTTGGCCCCGGTGAGGGACTCAGACCAGCCCTCTGAAGTGTCATGCAGTTAAGGACCCTGCCACTGCCATACCAAGCAGTGATGCTACCTGTCGAGATGCTCTCTTTGTAGCTGTGAAATGTTTTGAGGATCTGAGGCCCCATGCCAAGTCTTTTCAGCCTCTCTAGGGTAAATCGTGCCCTATTACCAACTGTCTGGTTCTGCATGGACCATGTTGGTTTGTTGTTGTTTGTTGTTGATGTCCACATTTGCTGCAAAATTAAAAACCAGAATGACTTGAAGAAACACTTTTAATTGGCAGAGGTAATTACTGCTCATTGATCTAAACAGGTAATATTAATATGCAGATAGGTCAAGTAATTAGTATTTTTCTCAAATAAATATACTTAATTGGTAATATAAAACTTAGGGGGAAAAGTATGTTCTTTTTCTGCTTCAGACCAATGTCTACTTCACTTGTTGTTTTGGCGTAGAGAAACTACTCTTTTTCTCACGATCGCATGCTTTTTCTCTTGCTCACTCTCTGGTCTCCATCGCCCTTTGTAGTTTCCTTTTATGGTGATATTGTCTGTGTCTCCAGGTGAGAGGAGGACAGTGGTTTCCTGTATGAGGTTTGTCAATAAGAGCATGATCCCTGTGAATGACAGTCACTGCCACCCAGAAAACCGGCCATTACCTCAAGTACGTCGCTGCAACCTCCACCCCTGCCAATACAGGTGAGAAAAACACATACACACTAAGGATGTAAGTTGTTTATGGGAGACTCAATTGATGCCCATCAAAATCCTATTTTCCCTAACCTACAACCCGAACTACTGAGTCTAAATTAGCCTTAAATAAGTGTGTCAGTCTTCACTTATTTAAGGCTAATTTAGACTCAGTAGTTCTGAAGTTATGTCTTCAGTTATCCAAAATGTTCCATTCTTTGCTATTCTTGTGAGTATAGCACTTCAAGGACACAAACTCACATACGCAAACTCTGCAAGTGGAATAATCCATTGTATTTTTATGAAATATGACCTCTAATTAAAATATGAGTAAAGTGGTTTGGAAATATTGTTAAAGAGAAGCTTGTCTGCGTAGGAATGGCGTCTACAGAACGGTGTGGGTGTCGGCCAGTCATAAAAAGGATTCATGTGTGTCGACTTTTAAAGTAAGATTACAGTGCTCCTACAGTGCTCTCTGAAACCTTTACTTCCTCCACATATTGTTATGTTATAAACTTAATTTATAATTGATTATAATTGTATACATGCCATCAAACTGCACACAATACCCCATAATGGCATAGTGAAAACATAAGTATTCAAAACCTTTACCGTGACGCTACAAATTAATCTCAGAAGCATCCTGTGTCATTTGATCGTCCTTGAGATGTCTCTAGAACTTGTTTGGAGTCCATCTGCAAATTGAATTGACTGGACATGATTTAGAAAGGCATAGATCTGGGGAAGGTTAAAAAACAAATTGATTAAACATCGTCATTTCCCAGGAGCACAGTGGGCTCCATCATTGTGAAATGGAAAGAAGTTTGGAACCACCAAGACTCATCCTAGAGCTGGCTGTCCAGGCAAATAGAGTAACTGGGCAAGAAGGACCTTGGTCCGGGAGGTGACCAACAACCCACAGCCACTCTAACAGAGCTTCAGTGTTCCTCTGCAGAGACGGGAGAACCTGCCAGAAGAATAATCAGCTCTCCAGCAATCCATCAATCAGGCCTTTATGGTAGAGTGGAAGACATTCCGTAAAGGACTCAGAGAGCATGAGGAAAATGATTCTCTGGTCTGATGGGACAAAAATCGAACTATTTGGGTTGAATGCCAAGCACTATGTCTGGTAAAACAAATGGCCGCTCATCAACTGGGTAATACCAACACTTCTCAGTGGCAGAGACTGAGAGACTGGTGAGAATGGAGGGAAGGATGAATGGAGCGAAATAAAGAGAGGCCCATGAAGACAACCTGGTCCAGACTGAGGCAAGGATTCATCCATCAGCACAACAAGAACCCAGAGAACATGTCCATGACAAAGCTGGGGAGGATTCTGTGTTTGAGTGTTCCAGGCAAAGCCAGGACTTGAACGCCATTGAACACCTGTAGGAAGACCTGAAGATCGCAGTTCACCAACACTCCCCATCCAATCTGACAGTGCTCGAGAGGATCTACAAGGAAGAATGAGAGACACTGCCAAAATCCAGGTGTGCAAAGCCTTCTAGAGGTAATTCCCAAGAAGACAGCTGTAATTGCTGCCAAACTACTGAATAAATGGTCTAAATGCATACACTACTGTTGAAAGTTATAGTCATTGACAAGGTTAGAAATAATGATTTTTAATTGAATAATAATTGGGTCCTTCAAACTTTAACTTTCGTTAAAGTATTCTCCATTTGCAGCAATTACAATCTTATAGACCTTTGGCATTCTGGTTGTCAGTTTGTTGAAGTAATCTGAATAGATTTCACCCCATCCTTCATGAAGCACCTCCTAGAAGTTGGATTGGCTTGATGGGCACTTCTTACGTACCATACGGTCAAGCTGGTCCCACAACAGCTCCGTAGGTTTGAGATCCTTAGCTGCCTGTAATCGAACCCACAATTGCTGATGCTCCAGATTCTCAACTAGTCTAAAGAAGGCCAGTTTTATTGCTTCTTCATTCAGCACAACCATTTTCAGTTTTGCTAACATAATTGCAGAAGGGTTTTGTAATCAATTAGCCATTTAAAATGATAAACTTGGATTAACAAACACAACGTGCCATTGGAACACAGGAGTGATGGTTGCTAATAATGGGCCTTGGTACGCCTATGTAGATATTCTATTAGAAATCAGCTGTTTCCAGCTACAATAGTCATTTACAATATTAACAATGTCTACGTTGTATTTCTGATCAAAATTAGCCTTTTGTTTGAAAACAAGGACATTTCTAAGTGACCCCAAACTTTTGAACGGTCCCGTATGTACATAAGATATTTCAGGGGTCTTTTTTTCAGTGAATTGGCACACATTTCTAAAAATGTGTTTTTGCTTTGCCATTATGGGTTTTTGTGTGTAGGTTCGTGAAAATATTGAGGAAAAAATATGAAATCAATTTTAAGTTAAGTCTTCAGCACAACAACATGTAGAAAAAGTGAAGAGGTCTGAATACTTTTCAAGGGCATGATAGGACTGTTCCAAAAGTTAAATTTTGACTGGGGCAGTTGCTTCAAACTGTCACCGTGAATGATGAAAACATGTCATCGTCCTATTTCAGAGTGATAAAAAACAGCTCCATTGAGTTCCAGTGGGTGTGGCTTACAGGACAGAGGAGCTGCACCTGCGCACGCACGCACGCATGCACAGTGTTTCTGTTTCATTTCCTACTCAGTCAAAGCCATGCGTTTCACATTAGGGGACCGTCTGTGAGCTGCACTGCCGCCGCAATTAAACCAGTCCACATCTCTCTGTTCAAAGACACCAGGCTGTGTCTCAAATGACACCCTATGCCCTATACAGAGCATAGGGCTCGGGTTGAGAGTAGTGCACTCGGAAATAGTGTGCCATTTGGACTTATGGTGGCGTGCTCTGAGACGTGAAGTGCTCCATTGCCTTATCCATATAAAACACCAAGTCTGGCCTATTCGGGCTGACTCTCACTTACTCCCACTAGTGTGCACTTACAGTATATCACTCAAGATTCAGTGATGGGGTTTTACTGTGGCCTGGATAGTGGTACATTACATTGTCTCACTATGTTGTTGTTAACCTGAACCGACACACCTGATCCATGAATCAAGGGCTTTGGGGCCCGGAGTTCAGGTTTGAGAACCACAGGTCTATGCCATATGGTTTTTAAACCTTTCCTCGGGGAACACCTGCCATTTCATGAATTTGATCTATTTCCCAGCTAGCACACCTGCTTCAACTTGACAACTCATCATAAAGCGTACGAGCTGGTCAATCATATGAGCTGGCTCAGGGCTGCAGCAGCATTTTCAAAGAGTTTGCAGAGTAGAGTTTAGAGAAAACATGCTATATGATCGAGGTTTTCAAAACTTTTCTGAAAGACTCCCACATGTTTCACAATTTAGTTGTAACCCTGATCCAACTCATCTAGAAAAGGCTTGACAATTAGTTGACTCAGGGTTGTGAAATAGTTCTGATACCTGTAGTAGAGGTCTTCATGGTTCAAAAACATTTGACCTCAACCTATTGGTTCATAAATATTCTCATCAGACCCAACAGGTTCCAGTGTAAAATATATATTTTTTTAAAACTGACCCGATTTGGTTCCTAGTTGGGACAGACCCAAATCTGAACATTTTCATGATTGGGTACTGTTGGCTATGTATTGCACCTTAATATAGGGCTTTATACAATAAATGTGATGGATACTGTATGCTTCAGTTTAAAATGAGCTTCATTGATGTAACATTTTTTTGACTTGTCTGGCAGGGATGAGCGAATATAGCCTGATCATTTGAATTTTCTGTTGTTTCGAAAATTATAATTTAGGTCGTAATAAGCTGTGTATTTTTGCTAGCCTATGATTTCCTAACTCATGATTTACGTTAGAAAAAATGGCCACTGGACAATGTTTGACCTGTTATTCATTTTATGAAATGATATTATAATACTATACACCACAACTGAAACAAAGTGTCTGTCTGTTCAGGTATATGCAGGTTTAATTTACACCATCTATGCCGAGCAAACAATTTCCAGCTCGGCAAACAATAGTCCTAAAAACACTCTGGACTGACCCAAAAACTTCCGGGGCAAGGGCCAGCTGATGTCTTTTTGGTCCCGGTGTCTGCAGTGGCCAAAACCAATTATTATTCTCAGAATTGTTCTGAACCTGTAGTTACCAGTATTATCTATTTGGGCATGGCATCCGCAAACAGCTCTATTCATAACAAAGCCAATCTAAAAGCCTATTTCTGGGCACGGCGACCACACAAGCATTGTCATTGGGATGTAAAAAATGAGCTCACATTTTATATTACTGTCCAAACTTGCTAATTACGCTGCTGTTGCGAGGCGGCCGTCGTTGCATCTTGGGTCAATTTTTCTGGAGAAAGAGGGTGCCAGTTCTCTTGTTGTCCTTCTACAAAATTGCTGGGCCAGTCCCCATTTCCATATGGCAGCCTTTCTCAGCCTTTCTCACTTCATTTACAATCTTTAGAAGTTTGGAGAGTTTGCATTTTTCTTCTGTAATATTCATTACTCTGCCATGCGATAGATATCCAGCCTCAGCAGCTCAGGAACGCGGCGCACACACTTGTTTTTTTGGTGCGCAACATTGTGTTGGCTACATTACATCTTGTGGGCGACATACAGGGGTAGGGGTAGAATAATTACGCTGAAAGCTCATAATTTTGTTCCCAGGCACTTCTGGACAAATTGCAAATAAGGTCGGGACGAGGTAAGAAGCTGAGAAATTTAGGAACTAACACAACTGGGGTGCACAGATACATTGATCATTTTCACGCTTGTACAGACCACCTGAGAAACACCACACTGCCCCATACAGACCACCTGAGAAACACCACTCTGCCCTGTACAGACCACCTGAGAAACACCACTCTGCCTGTACAGACCGCCTGAGAAACACCACTCTGCCCTGTACAGACCACCTGAGAAACACCACACTGCCCCATACAGACCACCTGAGAAACACCACTCTGCCCTGTACAGACCACCTGAGAAACACCACTCTGCCTGTACAGACCGCCTGAGAAACACCACTCTGCCCTGTACAGACCACCTGAGAAACACCACTCTGCCTGTACAGACCACCTGAGAAACACCACTCTGCCCGTACCAACCACCTGAAAACTCTAGCTCTTAAAATGTATTTTTGTAAAGTTTCTTGTTTTTGAGTGTTTTGTATTCTGTTGATTTAATGTGAGGGTTTGGATATTTGAAGTCTTTTAGTTATGTACATTCAACCTATGAGCTGTAATGTGAAAAGTTAAATCTCAGACTAAGAGCCAGAATAACAAACACAGAAGAGGTCTGTATCTCTCCATTTGTTTGTTACTGCTGTAAAAACCTGGATAATAGTGGCCCAGTTTTCCAGAGGCCCAGATGTTTGGCTGTGACTCTCCTTTTAAACCTCATCTCAGGAGCCTGTGGTCTGATAGTATGGAGAGAGTTCTGTCCATCAACCTTGTATCAGGTTGGGTTTTATGGTATTGTTTTAAAGTGACTGTTTTGTAATTAATTTATAATTATCTCTGCAACCTAATTTAGGTCTGTATCTCTGCAACCTAATTTAATCCGGCTTTTTACTGATACTGTACAAGGTTCTGTTCATTAGACTCCCAATGGAAGAACCTGTTGTTAAACAGGGGAGTCAACTGCCTACAATTGCTCCGAAAATAAAGGCTGATCTTAATTTTCCACAAGTGTTGGTACGGTGTGCCCTACTGAACATGACCCAGCAGACATCTCGTTCACTGCTTCATGGGCGAGATCATAATGTACGTAAAAGGCTTGTTAGTTTTAATAGCAGGAGAATATTGTGTTGGCACTGTTTACTGTTGTGAATTAGATTTATGAGAATTTGAATTGCATCTGTGTTTTGCTTTCCATAGTGAAGCACACAAAGAATACTTAGTAATAATTTTCACTGCCATGTTTGTGAAAAAAATGGGATGCTTATTTTTTTCCCCGGGGTAGATCAGCCGTGATCGTGCAGCCATTATCCATCTGTAAAACATCTATGTTAACATAATTTCCACTCATTTTTTTTAACGTGTGAACACCTACACCCCCACACACATCCTCCTCACACAGACACACACCCTCCTCACACAGACACACCCTCCTCACACAGACACACACACTCCTCACACAGACACACACACTCCTCACACGGACACACACACTCCTCACACAGACACACACCCTCCTCACACGGACACACACACTCCTCACACGGACACACACCTGCAATTAAACCCCAGAAAATGATGATGCTACTTATTAGTTAACATTTAGTTTCTGCATCTCTGATCAGTTCCATTCAAAAAACTGTACTGGGCTGGACCGTGTCACCACAGATGTCGAAACACGGTAAACATTATGAAAGAACGAATCATCTCCCGCTATCCCTTTTTTCTCTCTTCCTCTATCTCTGGCTCTCCCTCTTTTTCTCTCCACACCCTTTTTGCCCCCCTCTCTCCTCCTGCCTGCCTCCTGCCTGCCTCCTGCCTGCCTCCTGCCCCGCTCCTCCCCTCTCTCCAGGTGGGTGACTGCAGAGTGGAACCAGTGTTCGGTGACGTGCGGCAAGGGGCTGCAGCTGCGCGAGGTGGGCTGTGTTTACCAGCTACAGAACGGCTCTCTCATCCACACC
Source organism: Esox masquinongy (assembly GCA_016801175.1). Taxonomy (NCBI): domain Eukaryota; kingdom Metazoa; phylum Chordata; class Actinopteri; order Esociformes; family Esocidae; genus Esox; species Esox masquinongy. Next base: position 48,393 of record JACXGI010004985.1, read on the forward strand.
CAGGACCGGTACTGCCAGGGGGGCAAACCACCCGCCCTGCAGGGGTGTGAGGGACGCCACTGCCTCACTATCTGGGAGGCCTCCGAGTGGTCCACGGTCTGTGTGTGTGTGTGTGTGTGTGTGTGTGTGTGTGTGTGTGTGTGTGTGTGTGAACGCATTCATGGGTGCATGTATGCTTGTGTTTGTTTGTGTGTGTGTGCGTGTCCATCTGTCTTTGGGTGTGTGTGCGTAAGTGCGTGCGTGCGTGCGTGTGTGTGTGCGTGCGTGTGTGCCTGCGTGAGTCCATCTGTCTTTGCGTGTGTCTGTGTGTCCATCTGTCTTTGCGTGTGTCTGTGTGTACATCTGGCTTTGCGTGTGTGTGTGTGCGTGCGTGCGTGTGTCCATCTGTCTTTGCGTATGTGTGTGTGCGTGCGTGCGTGTGTCCATTTGTCTTTGTGTGTGCACGTGTTGTCTGTGGGTGCAGGCGTGTGTGAGATACAGAACATTGTCCCAGAAGTTAGAGTGAGAGCAGTGCGGCAGTAGTTCATAAATATGGAGATCTTTCTCTCCCCTCTCTTCACTGAAGAGGAGCTGGAGTGGGTTAGAGAGGGGAGCTGAACATCCACCTCGGGAGCCTTCAAAAATGACTAACACTCTGCCCCCACCCTCACTCTCTCTATCTCTTTTGCTTTTCATTTCTTTCTCACTGCCTTTTGTTCTTTTTTTCTTGATCTCCCTTCCTCTCTCCAGTGCTCTTCAGACTGTGGCACGGGGGTCCGTAAGAGGACAGTGACCTGCACCAACCCCCAGGGGCGCTGTAACCCGTACTCTCAGCCTGCCGACCAGGAACCTTGTGAGGACCAGTCCAAATGCTACGAGTGGAAGACTGGGGACTGGTCCAAGGTAGGGGCCACACCCTCCACACTAACACACACACCTCCACACTAACACACACACACACC
>JACXGI010004986.1:0-43954 GCA_016801175.1 Esox masquinongy
ACACACACACACACACGCGCGCGCGCATGCTGCTTGAGAGAGATGCATTCCCTTCCTGCATGTTAGCCCTATTAATGTGTAGAGATAGCAGAGATGCAGCTATCTAACTCCTGGAGGTTGAAATGTCCTGGCCTTTCCACCCCTTCTATTGGACTATAGCCACTGTGCAGAACAAACACAATAAACCTGCACTGGGTGTGCAATCCTGACATTAATGTTCACATAAATCTTCCATTGACATCATTTGCTTGATGTGATTGTGGAACTGTGAGTAATGGAAAAAGAAAATCGGTATTCATATAACCACAACAAAGGATTTTTTTTTAATTTAAAGATTCAGTTCTGTTTTGTGATGATTGTTTGTTTAGAGCTGCTCATTATAGCTAAGAATTGCCAGGGATTTAATGCTTTGATTTTATTGAGATTCAGTGTTGCATACATGCTTCTCACCATATGGCTGCTGTAGAGGGAGAACAGAGTCATGAGAAAAAAGTTTCAGAATGTCATGGAAAAAATAACAAACAAGCTACCTAAAAACAAGAAAGCTATGAAGGGAAAACACTGGACTGTTGGTGCAGGGTCACCCAAGTAATGCTCAAATTATAGTGTGATGTTGTCAAAACAATGCAATATTTTATAATTAAAAAACTAAATGTACATATTATATCATATGAAACTGAATGTCTTTCAAATACCCTTGGATATTTTCAATTAATCCCGAACACCACATCTGCTCAAAGAGAAATCTTTTAGAGACAATGGCTTGTTGTTTTGTTTCATAAGCGTATTTTATTGAGCTCCAGGAATGACTTGACAATGATAGTTTTAGGAGTTAGTTGAAGTGGTAGACAAGATAAGAGAAATAGAGCTAAACAATTTTGTTTTTAAACCACAGCTATTTAAATCAGGTCCTGGTAAAATACTTCAGACTTGTTAACATTCTAATAGTCTAGCGTTGAAGTTGTCATTGTTTTGCATTTCTCTCTTAGCCAGCCACTGCCGTGTGAGCAAGCAAATGCTGTGGTTTTATATAAAAATGGTAAGGCAGATTCTCCTTAGGCCAGCTGCTAACTCGGTCCCGTTTCCATCCCCAAGGGACAGGAGATGAGTAGGGTCTGTCGTGGGATTTAGATCAGAAGGGATTCGACTTTGATGACACATGTGCGCACACACACAAGAACACACATCCACGGATGAAAGCATCTGCAGACTCCTGTACACACACACACACACACACACACTTTACGTTTTACTATCCTGCTGGGGACCTCAAAAATTATTCTCAATCAAACTTCCTATTTTCACCTAATTCTTAGCCCTGTCCCTAAATCTATGCTCTAACCCGAAATTGTTAGCTGTTGAAATCATGTACTTTGTGTGTAGTTGGGGGTTTGGGTGCTGTAACTGCTACTTTGTTCCTCCTGGGATTATTTGAAGTATGAAGGGGCCTTTGGCCATAAAGCAGCTCCGTAATACAACTGTAGTGGGATTAGTGGTGACGGTTGGACTGACTGGAAACCCTGGGTCAATAAGAGGTGGTAGAAGAGATACTGTAACCCACACACAAGACACGTAACACACACACACACTGACACCTAATAAATTGTGGTTTGGGATAGATTTGTTTTGAACTATGCTTAATCCACACTGTCTGCTATCTCACTCTAAAGGTTATGAACAATAAAATGAGAAAATGAATGACGCACAAAGCAAATTTTCCTGAGCCTTTCGAGGTGACTCCAGTAGCAAATGATTTTGAACTCAATATGATCATATATTTCAATTGCATAACCTGACCGAGACGAATGAGCTGTTATGTGCACTTTATGAAGTATTGCAGAGACCATATCACTGTGTCTATGTGATCAATTGGCCAGAATCCACTGAAGTCATTCCAAAAACAAAGCAGTGCTTTGGGGAGTCCAGGTCAAATGAGACACTCCTCAAAAATGCAATGACCAATGTAGGAAATCACCCCGGGAGAGTTTGTAAAAGAAACACTAATGTGGACATACAAGCACACACGTTCATACAAGCACACACGTTCTTATAAAAACACACGTTCATACAAACACAAACGTTCATACAAACACACAAGTAATTTCAAACACCCACGTTCATACAAACACCCACATTCATACAAACACCCATGTTCATACAAACACACACGTTCATACAAACACAGGCAATTACAAACACTCACGTTCATACAAACACTCACGTTCATACAAACACACACGTTCATACAAACACACACATTCCTACAAACACACAGGTAATTACAAACACACACGTTCATACAAACACACACATTCCTACAAACACACAGGTAATTACAAACACACACATTCATACAAACATGCACGTTCATACAAAAAACTCACGTTCACACAAACACATACGTTCATGAACAGTTGCCGGTGAAAGTCTACACACCCACAAACACAACCTTCATATTTTGCAGCTTCTACACTGACTAGGGAGTTTTTTCAGGGTCAAAAGAAATATGTCCTCTGTCAACCCAACCCTGTGGTACGGATTCTTGTCTGAATGGGATAATTATACATCAGATGTCCAATTCACACCACAGTGGCTTCCCAGGAGGTGTCTCTGAGCGGTCCAGTCTTATAACTGACTCACATTTACAGGAAAAAGACTACATAATGCAATCCTTCTTATTCTAAGACATTTGGAAAGTTGCTAGAATCTCATTCCAAATTATTCACAGCTGTAAAATTATTCATATAATGGGGTGTGAAGAAATCCACCATTAAGATATCTTTATATTTATTTTTAAATAATTAGGCAGACATATCATCTTTCTGTGACTTTGGAAATGCGGAGTGGGTCGTGTGGATTGGTAGGAAAAATCTCAAGACGTGTTCCTGTCTTGAGATTTGATGCGTGCATGCACACACATATACACACATACACAAACAATCACACATGCATATGCACAAACATATAAACACACACACACACTCACACACTACCTGATGTAGTGATCCTCTGCACCCCTGTGGTAAAGTGGTAAATGAGAGTATATGGAACCATTTTGGACCTAATCTTCCACTAGGCAATGCCTGACTGCTCCCAGAATCCCGTTGGCCAGTCCACCATGAGGTATGGAGTGCTATTATATCGGTGAGTCATTCTAATGGGCTCTGTTCTGGCACGTGTAAGAAGCTCGCCATCACACTAAAACATGCTTACTGGACATTACAATTACTTATGTTACTTGGTGTTATTTGGACTGTGGATTGAAACATTCTGTATTCATACTGAAACTATTAAACACAGACCCAGAGTTTTGAGCTGAAGTGACCTGAGGTAAATTGCCATCCATTTAGACTAAGACTTTGATTATCTTAGTCCCCTCAAAGCCACCAATGATGATGTCACATTCTGTACAGTATGTTGGACTAGAATTGCATCACGGGAACATGCGCCTACCAGAGTGCACTGTGTGATGTCACCCCCAGTAATATCTGCTGTGATGCAGCTTGGTGGGCAGGAAGCTCATGGTGTCAGCACTGTTGGACCTCAGATGCCGGCTGTTTTCCATGACAGCAGAAAATATGCCCTCAGACCCAGGGTTAAGGTTTTCATGACAGCAGAAAACATGCCCTCAGACCCAGGGTTAAGGTTTCCATGACAGCAGAAAACATGCCCTCAGAACCAGGGTTAAGGTTTCCATGACAGCAGAAAACATGTCCTCAGAATCATTATGTCTGTGGTTTTAAAGTAGTTAGTTCAAGGGCACTTGTATGATGAAAAAGACTTGGTATTGTATAATACATTTACATGTACATATAGAAGTATTTTTTTTTACCTCCTTGAATCTTCACCATGAACAACACCATGCTGTTGCCTGTAATAGGGCATCTTGTTTTCTGAAATGTTGTCGGCAGTATCAAGGTCTGTCTTCATCATCAATGGGAGGGGACATTTGTGGTGTGACCTAGTGTGTTGGTGTTTTATCACGCAGTTTGGGACTAGTAATGTGCACTGTACTAGCAATGCTAGGCCCGTTTTTACAGGAGCAGCATGGCCCGGCGCGTGTACTGTATCAACCTACGCTAATTTCTTCCAGATGAATACTGCCTCAGCGTCTCACAAGACAGACGATTGTTCCATAGGTTCTCTATTCTAATCAGGTCCATGTGTGGAGTGTACGAGTGCATAGAGATGTGTGTGTTTGTGTGTGTGTGACATAGTTTGTGTACAATATGCGTGTGTGCAGAAGTAGTTGCTGAGCGGGAGGGACCGGGATAGAAGGGATGAAGTGTGGGAATGCTTCCATAAACTCATCCTTCAGTTGAATGAAACTGGGAGAGATTGGTAATACGTTGAAGTAATGGTTGGAAATAAGCCAGAGTCTCCTTCATGAAGGGGGCAGTGGTTAGTTTAGTGAAATTTGTAAACCAATTTGTTATCAGTTATATTAGTCATTATTACACTAATTACCTAATTAATCACTGTGCTAATATTAATGTGTTAATATTGCAGACTAAATGTATGGCTCAGACACAATATAATTAATATGAATGTGTTATTAATGCAGCACAGTCATGTGCTACTCATTTAACTGAATGAAGTGTGTGTTTCTTTGTGTTTCAGAGCGGGGCTCCCAGGGCCAGTTGGACCTGACTGAACTGATCGGAGTTCCCCTCCCCCCCTCGGTATCCTTCGTCACAGGGTTCGAGGGCTACCCGGCCTACAGCTTCGGCCCCGACGCCAACGTGGGTCGCCTCGCCAAGTCCTTCATCCCCGATCCCTTCTACCATGACTTCGCCGTGACCGTCACCGCCAAGCCCACCACACCACGCGGCGGTATCCTCTTCGCCGTTACTGATGCCTACCAGCGGGTGGTGCACCTGGGCGTGGCGCTGAGCCCAGTCGAGGACGGTTCCCAGCGGGTTCTCCTCTACTACACCGACCCAGGAGTGGGGAGGACCCAGGAGGCGGCGAGCTTCAAGCTGGGCGACCTGACAGGGAGGTGGGCACGATTCACGCTTACCGTGCAAGGGGCGGAGGTACGTCTCTACATGGACTGCGAGGAGTACCACAGGGTGGCATTCCAGAGGAGCCCTGAGCCCCTCACCTTCGAGGCCAGCTCAGGCATCTTTGTGGGCAACGCAGGCGCAACGGGGCTGGACAAGTTTGTGGTGAGTTGACGGACAGGGTTCGAATATTTTTTTGTGGTGTTTTTTTTGTATTTTTTTCCACCTGGTTTTCATGTAAATGCGTATTTGCTGTGTGGTTGTTGGGCAGGCCAATGATGGAGCCAACAATTCTGCAGCATGCTGACCCGGTGCCAACCAGGCAGCGGCCCGTCCAGGATTAAATCAGACCTCCTTGATCTGATTTAAATGTTTGGGTTTGTTGGGATTCCAAAAATGATTTTCCCTATGTGATCCACTGATTTCATTTACTGCCAGCCCCAAAAACCACCCGTCATGAGTCCCAGAGTGTTCAGAAGTGGTCGTAGTGAGTGACAGCTGATGACGCCAGGCTTGGTCAGCAGGGTTAGTGGCATTGCTCACCCCCATGCACTTTACATTAAATCACTGTGGATTGCCTGGGGAATGAGAGCGGAGAGTGAGTCAGTGTGGAGATTGTGACTGGAAGCTGGCCTTGCCCCTTCTCCTGACACAGAGTCAAGCCAAAATGTAACAATCCGACATTTGTTTTAATGGCATTATAAACATGACTGTCGACATATACTTTAGTTATCGATTGCACGCGAGGTGAAAGCTACATTTTACTTTTATTGTTAAATTTGGTAATTAGCTGCCTTGCTCAGGGACAAGAAGGACAGGCGTTTCACCTTCACTGGTCAACATGTAAATATACCTGTGATACTTTTTCTTTCGCTTGCAACCTCTCTCACTCTTTCTCTCTGTCTCCCTCTCCCTCTCAATTTCTGTCCCTTTTTTGTCTCGTTCTGCCAGTCTGTTGTGTGTCTGTCTAGCTCCTCCCGCTTTTCTGTCTGTCTGTGTGTATTCAAGGCTTATGTTAGCAAAGTGTCCAGCTGTTAGTGTTTGTGTTACAGGCCATGCCTAAAATCCTCTGTCTTGACCTGTGAAAAATGTCTTGACCTTTGAGAAACGCTAGTAAGATCTGTCTTGATCTGTGAGGAATGCTACTAAGATCTTTTTGGGTTTGTGTGTCTATGTGTGTGGTTGACCACAAGCGATATGGATAAGACTCCTTGTTTAGAACCAGTGTTCTAAAATCAAATAAAACAGTATTGCTTTAATCATATCTACTTCTGCTGCGGGCTATGTTTCATAATGATGTTTCCGTTGAAAACACCGTTTATGTCACTGTCATCACAACACTACTCCTTTCAGCAGTCATGTGGTTATAACTGACACGGTGCTGTCTACAACTCGATGTGTGACTGACGCCATATCGACCTCCCGCCTTTGACCCACAGTCCTGTGTCTTGAGCAATGAGGAACCCCTCCTCCAGACCGGTGCCTGTCTCTGAGTGCCTGAGTCTGACTGGCAGCGTCTGACCACTCTTCTGTAGCCAGCTCATTTCTGTCACGCCAAGCAGTGTGCAGAAAAGGTCAGTCTGGCCTTTGCACCTCTGATTGGTGGCAGGTCCTGTCATAACATTAGGTAAGAGGCAAAAACAGCTGTTCCCACCTCCTGCAGCCAGGAGACCATCCAGCCCAGTTGTGTCTTAGGCCACCTCCCTACTCTCATACAGTAAATGTAAGCATAAAGGCAACATACGTAGTGGTGTACAATACACTCCAAAAAACTCTGGATGCCTTTATTCTAAATAGATTGATGTTTAGGCAGCTGATTACCCATAAATATGTTGCTTAGCAGAGCTTACCAGAAAGCTCCACATGCATTGCCAAGCAATCACCCAGTTTGTTAGCGTACAGGCACACACTCTTATTTCTGCAACATTTGTAAAATATATATATTTACAGGCATCCTATGCTTTCTTGGACAGGAAAGTGGTGAAAGATAGACGGTTTTTGCTAAAAGATGCAGTAGGTCGGACTTTGACCCAATATCACAGCTGGAGGCAATGTACACTGGCGGCAGCTCGGGACACTCCCCTGCTGGAACCCCCTCAGGACAATCCTCCGCTGGAGCCCCTCAGGACACTCCCCTGCTGGAGCCCCTCAGGACACTCCCCTGCTGGAACCCCTCAGGACACACCCCCGCTGGAACCCCTCAGGACACTCCCCCGCTGGAACCCTAGTGGAGCACTGGAAATAGTGTTAATCAATCAATCAATCAATCAAATGTATTTTATGAAGCCCTTTTTACGTTAGTAGTTGTCACACAGTGCTTTTGCAACACAGCCACAAGCCACAGTCTTCTGTATAATTTCAGCCACAAGTTTTAAAGTTGTACTCAGGAGACAGAACAGTTCCCTGTATTTGTTTGTGTTCTTCGTCATCCGTTTTGTATTATATTATATTTTGAGTCCAATTGTTACAATATGTTTGAAATTGGTTGTGCTTAACATCCTGAATTGCATCTTCCAGGCACTTACACTAACAAAAAAAGGCCATAAATGGAGACAGGGTAAACTAGTCGTGTCTGGGGGTGGCAGCACGACCCCTTAACCAGAGGTCAGGAACAGCAGCTCAACCAGGCCTGATTTATGTACATTAACATTATTAATGTAAAGAGACAATGGTGTGTTCTTGTGACTTTTTGTTAATGTATCATTGACGATGGAATCATTGCTGAACAGGATTGACGTTAGTGTTCTTTCCTACTTTGAAGGTTTACTGATTATAATGTACTTGAAGATTAATTCAACAAAATGCTTGAGTGAATGCTAATTTAAAACACCCCAGTTTTCTGTTTTTTCCTACTTGCCATTTAAGATGGATCTCAGAAAACTCACTGTTGTTTGGCGCATTCATTGTTTATCTGCAACTGCTGTTTACGGACCCAACAGATGGACTTGATTTGGTTTACCCAAGCTGTCCTCTTCCTCTCCTCCTCTCCACTTGTTTCCTAGATGATATGTTGGATTGAAAGCAGGTGTATGCCCTCTGGATGGAACCCTAAACAGATCAGATCTAAACTTGCCTTTGTCCATTTGTGTCTCTGTCATTGTTATGCAGACCGATTTACTGTATGTGCTGTTGAGGGCAGTGTTAAGTTTCCTTGTCTTCAAGATTTTTGTTTTTGTCCGATTGTGGCACCTTGGTCCTCAACATACCGGAGAGACGGTGTGTGTTTCTGACTTAACTATATAAAGGGGACAACAATGTCCCCAAAGTACGGTTTAATCAGAAAAATTTGTCTGATGGGGAAAATTTTTCTGTCCCTATTTTGGAAAAGGCAGCGTTTGTGTGTGTGTTTGGGTGGGAGATCCTGGTTTTACTGCAAATATGCCTGACAGTTTGTCCCCACAAGAATCCTTTAAGAAGAAGGCTTTCTGGCATAGATGTTATGTTTAGGCATTATGGGTTAGGGTTAGGTTACATTTAGGTATACATGTTATGTTATTCAGATTATTTCAGTTTTTCTGGTCCTCCACAAGAATAGAAAAACAAACGTGTGTGTGTGTGTGTGTGAGGGCACAGGTTTTGATGCACTTATGAGTGTACATAAGCATGTGTGAGGGTGTGAGCTGTAATTGTGGCATCAGCAAAATTACATTGCCATGAGAAGCAGCGCAGAAATTGAAATAGAGATTCCAGACTTCTCTCATACAGTCAGACTCAGTACCTGTGTGTGTGATTGCTTCTGGAGCAAGATGGAGGAGGCGCTGTACATCAAGCTTCAATGGGTCAATTGTTGCACACATTGAGCCATAATACGCTGTTTACTTTCTGGGCCTGCGTCATTCAACTTTTGACTCTCTCTCTGTCTCCCCCTCCAGGGTTCTATTCAGCAGCTGGTTCTGAAGGGAGACCCCACTGCCCCAGACGACCAGTGTGAAGAGGATGACCCATATGTGAGTGGGTTCCCATTACTACCCCAAAGCTTCTTTTCCTTACATCAGTGTTTCCCCAACCCTTTTCTGAGGACTGCATGTGGTGCTTGACGATGAGATGTTTATTATTATCATTATTATTTTATCATTTTTTACTCAGTTTCTCTCCCCAATGTCATGAATTCCAATTTGTGAATACCACACTGTGGCCCAGTTAGTCAGAATGCTCTCGATTGTGTAGCGGTAAAAGTTCACAAGGATCTTGGAAGGCAGGCGGGCCTTCTTCAGCCTCCTCAAAAAGTACAGGCACTGCTGCACTTTTTCGACCAGGACTGAGGTGTTGAAGGGTCGAGGAGAGGTCCACGAAGATGTGGACGCCCAGGAATTTGAAGCTGGACACACGCTCCACCTCAGTGTGCTCCAAAGCAAATCCGGTGTCTGTTTGGTTTTAAACATCACATCTCTGTATCATTTATGGACCGCACCACTGAGGCCTTCTCCAATTTGTAATGATTGACTTCATCATGAATATTCTTCATTGGCCGATCCCTCCTGAACACAAGGGACATTCCTCCTGATATACTGTATTTCCCACTCATTTGACCACTTGAAAATCGTGGAGACACTGAATGTTGAATGTCAGAACACGTTAATCGAGGAAGAGTCCTCTATCTACATTGTTTTGTCATTCGGCAGACACTCTCATACACAGTTACAGTAGTGAGTGCATACATTTACATAACTTTTTTTGCGCTGGCCCCGGTGGGAACTAAACTCACAACCCTAGGCATTGTGGGTGCCAGGCAGTACCAACTCAGCAAAACAGTCGCTAGTCTCTAGACCCGTGTGTCCTATCTCCTGTCCTCCATTACCCAGACGAGCACACCTGTTTCAACTTTCAACTATCAACAAAGCCCCAAAGAGATGAATCCGGTGGGTTGGGCAACAACCAACATGTGTGCTGTTGTTGGTACACAGGACTGCAGTTCAGAACCGCTGACCTGGTCTTAAGGTCTCAAGGCTGTTTGTTGGACCATACCACCCTCTAGTGGTATGAACATCGCAGGGCTGGTTGTAGGCTCTTACCACCGTCTAGTGGTCACATGCAAGCAAGCAAGCAAGTTTATTTATATAGCACAATTCATACATGGAAGCAATTCAATGTGCTTTACAAAGAAAAATAAAATATAAAATATATAAAAATACAATAACATAAAACAAATACTCAAATTACAAGTCACAAGGGAATATCGCAGGGCAGTTTGTGGGATCTGTCTTGTGGTGATCAGAATTTCATTGCTGGTTTAGTCTGGCTTGCCATAGGACTTGGCATATTCATAAGCTTGTTATGAAAACATAATTTGTTTCGTTTCTTCTGCTTTTTTCCCTCAGTTTTAAAGTATTTCCGTATGCATAGGCATGAGTTATTGCTTCTTGAAAAATCACTAGACAATTGATAGGACAGATAGAACAGTTTAGGGAATTGCAAAGTGATATGTCATTACTGAAGTGTTATATTTCGACACTTCAGGGTTGTTATTAGATTAAGTTCCCTGTTTAACGGGCTGTGACGCTCCTTCAGGCATCTGGCTATGGGAGTGGAGATGCCTCAGACGACACAGAAACTATGGATGAAGTGAAGAAGATAGTGGAGGAGAGGGAGTACTCCATGGTGAGTCACACACACATATCCACATACAAACATACATACAAATTCATATAAACACATACATACACACAGATATACTGTACATATTAAACATACACGCTTACATACACGCATGTACACACCCATTAAAATCCAACCAATAGTATTTAAACATATACAACAAACACACCTTTGTACAATATCAAATCACCATTACTTTCAACAGCTCCTGCTTGAATGTTGTGTGCCACTGAATGAATTTCAAGCACTGCTGGAGGTTTTGCTTCTAGAAAAGATCTGCTGTAGTGGTTGTGTTTGTTTGTTTCATGAAACATTTTAGTGTGGTTATATTTGTATATTTTATTATCTGTCAAAATGTAATCAAATATACTTTGAGTATAAATAAAGGTAAAATGGAAGTCACTCTGGATAAGTGTCTACTAAAAGACTAAAATGTAAATGTACAGAAAAAATAAATATTTGATGACATTTCAAAATACCTATAAGGATATAGTAGTTTACAAAATACTGGTCTTTTGGGGCCATACCTCGAAAACCTGTCACACCTCTGGCCTTGTCTAAGAGTCTAACAAAATACCTACAACCCCTTTTCTAAAAATGTTGGGACGCTACATAAAATGCACATAAAAACATGATGTGTGCAAATCATTTATCCCTATATTTAATTGAACATAGTACAAAGACAACATATCAAATGTTGAAACTGAGAAATGTTATTGTTTTTGGAAAAATATATGCCCATTTTGAATTTGATGCCAGCAACATGTTTCAAAAACGTTAAGACAGGGGCATGTTTACCACTGTGTTGCATCACCTCTTCTTTTAACAATACTTTGTAAGTGTTTGGGAACTGTGTAGAACAATTGCTGTAGTTGTAAAAGTGAAATGTTTTCCCATTCTTGCTTGATGTAAGATTTCAACAGTTCAGGGTCTCCTTTGTTGTATTTTTTGATATACAATGTGCCAAATGTTTCAAATGGTTTGGCATTGTCTTGATGAAAAAAGCAAGGCCTTCCCTGAAAAAGACGTTGTCTGGATGGCAGCATGTGTTGCTCCAAAACCTGTATATATTGTTCAGTATTAATGGTGCCTTCACAGATGTACAAGTCACCCATGCCATGTGCACTAATGCACCCTCATACCATCACGGATGCTGGCTTTTGAACTGTGTGCTGATAACAAGCCGGATGGTCCCTCTCCTCTTTAGTCCAGAGGACGCGGTGTCCATGATTCCCAAAAATAATTAAAAATTTTGATTCATCAGACCACAGGACAATTTTCCATCTCATCTCAGTCCATCTTTAATGAGCTCGGGCCCAGAGAAGGTGGCGGCATTTCTGGATCTTGTTCATATCTTTTTCCAGTATTTTGTTGCCCCTGTCCCAAAATTGGGAAACGTGTTGCTGGCATCAAATTCAAAGTGGGCATATATTTTTCAAGAAACAATAACATTTCTCAGTTTCAACATTTGATATTGTACTATTTTCTGTTGAATATAGGGTTTAAATGATATGCACATCATTGCGTTCTGTTTTTCTTTACATTTTACACTGCGCCCCAACTTTTTTGGAAATGGGGTTGTACATTAACACGTTAACCAAATTTACACTTTCTGCATCCATCCTCCCACAATGCATTTACTGTACATCCAGAATCATGTGACTGGGCTGTCGTCCAACTCAAACTATTCCTCTTAATAAGGCCAGTTGTTTAACAGGACTGGGGAGTCGTCCAACTGAAACGTGTCCTCTTACTAAGGACTGTTGGGTCGGACACATGGAGATAGACCATTCCTTCTGCCAGGTTCTCTGTCTGAGTAGTGCTGTTAGATCAGCCAGGTCTGGCTTCATGTTCCCAGACCAAGTCTGTGGGGGACTGATGAGGTTCCTGGACCTCATTCATCAGTGGGGGACTGATGAATCTGTTCTGCACTCCCCCATTTCCAAACCCACCCATTAGATGAGAGCAAGATGGTTAATCCCAGGGACATGTAGCTGGCTCATCGTATCAGAGACGCTCGCAGTCCCCGGAAGATGATGGGGTCCACGAGGTCTGTGGCCCCATGTGTTTGTCTACTCAACCATGTCCAGCCTGGAGTGTTTTGTGGCTGACATTAACGCAGCTGGAAGGGAGTGAATGAGACATGCGAAATGCGAGGAGATGGGAACTTTGTGTCAACACACTTTGCATCGTTTTAATTGCACGTTTCAGGGTTGAAGCTTGAAACAGCACTCCCCCAAAAAACATGGCTTCTAAAAACATTTGGACGTTTCTACGTTGGTGTCTCTCACTGATAATCTTACTGATCCAACATTGTTTAAGTGAGTGAATGAATAGGAAATACAATAAAACAAAATGTGTCACAAGACAGACACAAGATAGTCCCTCTTTGAAAAATGAAATACTTACTTTTAAATAAATAACCTGGTAAAAGCTTTCTTGACTAATGCTAACTAACCACTGGGTGGTGACAAAACACGTCGTACAGAACTTGATACACAGAACGTGAGAGAACGTGAGTCCTCCTTTTACATCTGAACACCCCCATCCCTGTACCTTTTTAAGTAGATTATTGATCTTTTTTAATTGTAAGTGTTTTAATTAAATATAGAGTCAGTAGTATGCGGTCTCACTGTAACTGTACTCTGTCATGTGTTTGATGTAGACCCAAGGAAAAATAGCTTCTGCAGGTGTAATACCTAATGGGGATCCTAAACAAAAATGCCCCCTTTCTCTGTCCTACATTCCCCTACCTCTCCACACCCCCTCAGCTAGAAGAGCCAGGGAGCACCCCGGTGCGCGCCCCTCCCACCGAGGCATTGCCCGGTGATGATGAGGAGGATGTGGACGAGACCTTGGGCCAGGCCATTGAACTCACCGCTGAGAGAGGTGAGACGGGCGCATAGGGATGGCTGGACGGATAGTTGGAAGGGATGGCTGGACGGTGCTGAGTTGGAAGAGGATGGAGCGCTGGATCAAGCCTCGCACAGCTGCCTGATCCCCCAAACTTTCCGTTAAACGCAAGCTTGAAGTATCAGGCATCTGCACGAGGCTATTCTACATCGTCATGGTAGCGGAGGAAGGCTGTTCTTCACTAATCCTCTGTAGCTCAGTTAATAGAGCAAAATCAAGAGTAAATCAAAGGGGATGAAATGTGTCTTTTGGGGATGAAATGTGTCTGCAATAGATGGTATATAAGATGGTCAGATGATATAAATATAAGCCACTGCGTGAACGCATAATTTTCCCATGTGGCATTGACAGGGAGAACCACCAGGGGGCAATAAAAAGAGTAGAGGCTCAGAGCCTTTGTTTTTTGCGTATTTCAAATGTTCTGTATCTTTTGCAACAGGAAAAAGTGGCATAGCGGAGGCAGCCTTTAAACCAAGAATTGTAAGTAAACTTTTTTTGGTTTGAATGACACATCTAAGGAATCTCACTGGCTTATATTACCTGACCAGGCAACAAAAACGAATCACTGCTTGTCAGTATTCCATATCACCAAACTAGATGTTCTCATGGTGTGCCATCCCCCCCCCCAGGGAAAACCCAGTCAGAAAGGAGAACAAGGAGACCAAGGGCCTGTCGGCCCCCCAGGTCTCCCCGGGCTCCCAGGTCAATACAGTGACGGAGAGCCAGGACCCAGGGGCCCCCAGGGGCCTCCAGGTCAAGCAGGAACACCTGGAGCACCCGGCAAAGACGGCCAGCCTGTAAGAGCCTGTTTGTTCCCACAACAACCCCTGCCCTGACCCCTTATAGGTCATGTTTATTATTGTATTGTTGTCCAAATGAATCCCTTTTCTAGTGGCCTGTTCTGTTTAGTTATGGTAGTTTAATTTGGTCTCTCTGGCATCCCAGACAGTGTCTGTGGAGCACTGAACAACCCTCTGACTGATTTGCCATGCTGTGCAACGCAAAAATAAACAGAGAACTTGACAGTTGGCAGACAAAATGAGATCTATTGTCTGTCTCTCCATCCTGAATCCAGAAAATTATTTTTATTTATGTGGTTTGGCTTGCTTTGCGCATTTTTCACCAATATTGTTCAGTTCAATTGGTGTTCTCTGTCTGAAATTCTGTCTATAAACATCTGCTATTGTCTCCTTTTAAGCTGCCATTTAGATGGTTTCTAGCTGACAGACATTGTCCATGAAAGCAGTTTTTTGATGTGGCTGCACACTGTTCTGGAGACAAAAATAGTTTGGGGTCTTTTATTGTGTGTTTTTTGTGTTTTCCAGGGCAATCCAGGGAAAGATGGCAACCGTGTAAGTTTTCTTCATGCGTGTCAGTATTTATCACGAATGATCTATTCATTTCTTAGGACATCCTTAGGACACAATCATGATTTCTCTGAGCTGAGATCAATATTTTTTATGCCATACATTACTCAGTTTCAGTATTTTTTTTTTGTTTGTTTTCACCCAAGATGCCTTACAGAACATAAGACATAACAAAGACTTGACCCTGTCCTCCAGCTGTTTCATACAATTAATATTTTTCTCCTTCCACTGTGCACACAGACACACAGACACACACACACACACACATACACACACACACATACACACACAGGCCCAGCATCCACACAACCTGCCAATACCTCACATGTGTGCACCATACACAGTCCTGTAGCTAGCAGTGGAGGAAAGAGGAATTTATTCATTTGGAAATGTTTTGAAAAAAATGTTGAGTGATCCAGCCCTGTTAGTTGTAGTCCAAAATGTGTGACTATTTATTTAGAACTCACGGGCCCTGACATCGAAGATGACTAGAGGAGACTTGATCTTCTACGGTGGTCTCTCTGGTAGTGTTTGAACTGTTATCTGCAAATCAATTGGGGGACAAGAACACCTGATCACTTGGGGGGTTTGATTGACTCTGCCACCCAGGTCGTGACCTCTGTGGGGGGAGACGTGGTGCTCCTCGTGTGTAGGGTTCATCTGTATGTGTGTGTGTTTGTGTGTCTGTGTGTGTATGTGTGACAATTGCTGTTGTGATTTGTGAAGGTTCTTCTTAGGGAATGAGATAACTGTGGTAGTAAATATCAGGCAGATGTTCTCTTTGAACATGTGTGCTTATAAGACTGAGATAGAAAGGCCACACATGAATCCAATCTCCCTCTCCTGCCAGTCCACCAATCATTATTAGAAAGCCTACAGTTCTTTTAAATAAGTTTTTCTTTCATGTTTCTTGAAGCAGCCATTTCATGTGTTGAAAATCCCCTCTGACTGTTTTTCACCACAGGGGGAAACTGGAATTCAGGGATTCCCAGGCTTGCCAGGAGATCCTGGTCCCAAAGGAGACAAGGTGAGAAGAACCTGTGCTCTATAACCTGTTACAGGCTGCACATGTCGTTCAAGTGGTCCGCAACTGGGTTGTTTGGCTGTTACGTCTGTTCTGCTCAGGGCCGGCGTCAGGCCATATCAGCTTAGGGTACTTCCACCCCTAATTTAATGTTTCGGTTTATGATTTCCTACATTTGTGTGGCCATTTGTCTGTCATAATTTTTTGCCCCGGAAGACTTGATAAATCATTGATAACAAGAATTGTTATTTATCTTATTGATACCAGTGAAGTTCTGTTTAACTTTAGCTGCTCTTGTGGAGTGAGCAGAGGATGGGATAGTTTCTGTGCAAAATGACATAAATAAGTCAAACTGATATACATACAGTTATAAATAAATCACATTCACCTGGGTCGATGTGTTGATCTGTAGGGTGATCCTGGAATGGGAAAACCTGGCCCCCCCGGACCTCCTGGACCACCGGGTCGACCCAGCTCCTCCAGATACCTGGTACGTAGTGGGAGAAACCTAACTTTGATGTGTGGATCGATGGATGGATGGACGGATGTGATCATTGGTTGGTTGATTGATTCAACAGGTTAGTAACAGTTGATGTGGTTTGCAGAACGGTATGGATGGTTCAGGCTTCGAGGACTTTGACAGCGACACAGAGATTATAGCAGTGAGTTGTCATCCCTTATTTACATTTTTACATTTGATATTTCAGTCAGAAATAGGCAGATGCTCTTATCCCGAGTGACTTACAGTAAGTTCATACATTTTAAAAGAGCTAGGTGAAACAACCACACAGTTTAGTAGTAAGTGCACTCAAATCAATTAATTAGTTATTGGCAAAGATCAGTGCTGGAAAAAAGACCATACAAATAATGAACACTAAAATATAAAGTTTACTAAAGACAACAGACACCAGTGGGGGGTGGGGGGGGGGCTGAACGAAGAGGCAGCCAAGAGCCCAGAGGCGGCTGAACGAAGAGCCTGGGTAGTGATTTAAGGTTTGAGCATTGCCTGAAGGAAGGGAGGAGAAGGTCCTCTTGTTTCTCCAGAGGCAGGAACCATATCCATGAAGCGGATTTGAGCTTCAACTGGAAGCCAGTGTACAGTAGATTACATTAGATTAGATTCAACTTTATTGTCATTGAACAGTACAAGTACAGTACAATGAAATGCAGTGTAGAGTAGGAAGAGGCCTTATGAAGCCCTAAAATCTGACCTATAGTCACGAACACCCTTCGGTTACACACAATTAGTTATCACTTCTGCATTATTCTAGGTCCTGGTGTTTTGCACTAGCATGTAACATGGCAAGATCCAGAATTGAACAAACAATGCAGTTGTCTAAGGGATGATGCTGGGCTACGGCTACAAAAGGTTAACCAATATCAACAACCCTTTAAAGATTGTATGTCATCTATGTAAACTAAGCCCGGACATCTACTGCCCATCCACATCTGCTGGTCCTCCAGGGGTTCTGATATTCACAGATGCCTCCCACTATCTCAAACCCTCTGTGAAGTTGTCGAAATTATTGTAAATATAAACCCTCAATTTAGGGAATGCCTTTGGTGTTTAATATGGGTATTTCAGCAAAGAGTATGTTTTATTTTATTTGCCAGTAAATTTGGGTTGTTAATGTTTTGTCGTCAAACTGTTGGCAGTTGTTAAATAATTGAAGAGTTAACAAATAATTCCGGTGTTGATGTGGATGCTTTTTAGGCTAATTTTGCTTAAACCATATTGTCTAGTTAAGAGGATTACGTGAATTTAGATTCCATTGACTTTGGTACATGTTTAATAGCTTTGCTGTCCTATCCTGGACGATTCAACATAAAAGGAGAAGTGGACAGTCAGGAAAAAGCATTAAATAAAGGAAAAGGGGATAAACATAAAGAAGCTTTACATTTGGCCTACTGCTCTCTGATTACAGCCACAAACACAGTCTGGTTACATCCAGTTAACCTTAGCATTTATGCATTATAATAGCTGTCTGTCGTGCTATTTCTCTCTTTATCTAGGGACGTCCTGGTCCACCTGGTCCCCCAGGGCTGCCTGGGCCCCCGGGGCCCTCTGAGAGCCTCTTGGCGTTAGCCGGGGTTCCTGGGACGCCTGGGAAAGACGGGAAGGATGGAGAGATTGGTAAACCCGGACCGCCTGTGAGTCATCAAACACTTTACTGAAACTATTGCTCTCACTTATACTGTTAATGCCAGTGAGTTG
The DNA here is from genome assembly GCA_016801175.1 of Esox masquinongy. Classification (NCBI taxonomy): domain Eukaryota; kingdom Metazoa; phylum Chordata; class Actinopteri; order Esociformes; family Esocidae; genus Esox; species Esox masquinongy. The sequence goes on from JACXGI010004986.1 coordinate 18,118, forward strand.
TAAAATGGTGTCATCCGTCTATCCCTTGTAGTTTTAAGGGTCAATCAGGCAGCTGTTACAGCATAATTTGCATCCTGTGGAGAGGCCAGTTCTCTTACATTCCAACCCACATGAGTCATGACTGCCGACATTTAAAACTGTATTGTGGACACATCTACACTTTGATTTAATCCGTTTACATTCCTCTCCTGGCCGCTGTTTCAGGTGAATATGGAGTGGTTTAGGGGGTCTGGTTCTGGGTTTGGTTCAGGTCTGGTTTTGGGTTTCGATACGGCTTTCTTTCTGGAGAGGTACCAAAGTCTGGTCCATTTGGGTCATTGAGACAATGGGCCAGAAAGGCAGCATTTTCCCCCAACTTTTATTCTAAGCTCCATGTTTCTTAGCACCAGCCATTCTGCAAATAAATGATCCATATGCTGCAGAACCATAACCAACTAGTGTGTGTATGTGAAAGGTTACAAATCCATTTAGGATTAGGGTTTGGGTTAGGGTTATTATTCACAAATGAATGATCCATATGCTGCAGAACCATAACCAACTAGTGTGTGTGTGAAAGGTTACAAATCCATTTTGAGGAACAAAGCACCACCAGAAAATGAACAGCATGGAACCACAGGGGCGTGCCAAAGATTTGTCAAACCCAGTGGTAACCTTCAGGCAACCTTACAGCAGTCTCTTGAGCTGCCCAGCTCAGCTTTAACACATTGCTGACAGATAGATGACATGAGATTCCTGGAAACCATTTGTATAACCTATGTTTACCCCTGAAACCCAGCAATTTGTTCTCTTCGCTAAAGCCCAGAATGTCCTCGAGGCCCGTACTTCATGTGAATGATTGAACAGATGATCGAGGAACCCAGAAAATCGTTGTTGCTGAGTTAAGGTGACCTCGGAGCTGGACACTAATCTGGCTGTGTTGACGATTTGTAGAGTAGATGATGCTTGCTGGGGGTTGGGGGTGCTTGTATGTTTAGTGTGCAAGTCTTCTCCTTTGTTACAGTAAACACAACACCAGCCAGGGTGTATTGCTCTTTGGGTGGTCTGGCCTTTCTCCTCCATGCCTGGCCTGCTCACCTCAGAACTTGTACTTAGCTCTGACATCTTGCCTGTTCAAAGCCAGGGACTGTTATCACAGAGCACTATGGGAAATCCCAAGTCCAAGTATGCACGAACCACTGATAAAATGTAATCTCCTTTTTTAGGCCGTAACGGTTAGGATTAGGAACGATGTTTGATGTTTTCCAAATCATCCTCCAGAAACGTGCTAGCCCAATGTCTGATTGTGTAATCGCTACGTGGCTCTGAGACCACCAACCAAACTCAAAACTCCCCGAATTTCCTAACCAATTCGGCTCCGGTACACATCCTCTACTCATGTAAGTGTTTTGACGGCTTGTTCTTCACTGAAAATTCACAAAATGGTTGTAAATTCTAGGTCTCCCTTGTGGTTTCGCATCCACATCAGTGCCTGGCCACACATCACCACCTACAGTGGATATAAAAAGTATACACACCCCTGTTAAAATGCCAGGTTTTTGTGATGTAAAATAATGAGACAAAGATAAATCATGTCAGAACTTTTTCCACTTTTAATGTGACCTATAATGTGAACAATTCAATTGAAAAACAAACTGCAATCTTCGAGGGGGAAAAATGAAAAATAAAAACCTTACAATAACCTGGTTGCATAAGTGTGCTCACCCTCTTATAACTGGGGATGTGGCTGTGTTCAGAATTAACCAATCACATTCAAACTCATGTTAAATAGAAGTCATTACACACCTGCCATCATTTAAAGTGACTCTGATTAATCACAAATAAAGTTCAGCTGTTCCAGTAGGATTATCCTGAAATTTTCTTAGTTGCATCTCAGAGCAAAAGCCATTGTCCGCAGAGAGCTTCCAAAGCATCAGAGGGATCTCATTGTTGAAACATATCAGTCAGGAGAAGGGTACAAAAGAATTTCCAAAGCATTAGATATACCATGGAACACAGTGAAGAAAGTCATCATCAAGTGGAGAAAATATGGCACAACAGAGACATTACCAAGAACTGGACGTCCCTCCAAAATTGATGAAAAGACGAGAAGAAAACTGGTCAGTGAGGCTTCCAAGAGGCCTACAGCAACATTAAAGGAACTGCAGGAATTTCTGGCAAGTACTGGCTGTGTGCTACATGTGACAACAATCTCCCGTATTCTTCATATGAATGGGCTATGGAGTAGGGTGGCTTCCGTCTGGAAGCCTTTTCTTACAAAGAAAAACATCCAAGCCCGGCTGAAGTTTGCAAAAACAAACATCAAGTCTCCCAAAAGCACGTGGGATAATGTGTTATGGTCTGATGAAACCAATGTTGAACTTTTTGGCCATAATTCCAAAAGGTATGTTTGGCGCACAAACAACACTGCACATCACCAAAAGAACACCATACCCACAGTGAAGCATGGTGGTGGCAGCATCATGCGTTGGGGTGTTTTTCTTCACCAGGGCCTTAGTCAGGGTGGAGGGAATTATGAATAGTTCCAAATACCAGGCAGTTTTGGCACAAAACCTTCAGGCGTCCATTAGAAAGCTGAAGATGAAGAGGAAGTTCACCTTTCAGCACGACAACGACCCAAAGCACACATCCGAATCCACAAAAGCATGTCTTCACCAGAAGAAGATTAACGTTTTGGAATGGCCCAGCCAGAGCCCAGACCTGAATCCAATTGAACATCTGTGGGGTGATCTGAAGAGGGCTGTGCACCGGAGATGTCCTCGCAATCTGACAGATTTGGAGCGCTTTTGCAAAGAAGAGTGGGCAAATATTGCCACGTCAAGATGTGCCATGCTAATAGAATCCTACCCAAAAAGACTGAGTGCTGCAATAAAATCAAAAGGTGCTTCAACAAAGTATTAGTTTAAGGGTGCGCACACTTATGCAACCAGGTTATTGAGTTTTTTATTTTTTATTTTTCCCCCTCAAAGATTTCAGTTTGTTTTTCAATTGAATTGTTCACGTTATAGGTCACATTAAAGGTGGAAAAAGTTCTGACATGATGTATCTTTGTCTCATTCTTTTACATCACAAGAACCTGGCATTTTAACAGGGGTGTGTAGACTTTTTATATCCACTGTATAAGCCCAGTTACTGGGATAACTTCCTACAAGAGCAAAAACTTTTAAACCTAAGTCTAATTCTCGTAATAATTATTTAATTCAATTATTGATTGAATAATTAAATTATTGATTTTTAATAATTAAATTATTGATTTTGAAAAGTGCTTTGTTGTGTCATACAGTTATCTACTGTATTTAGAAGAAACCAAGCCCTGATTTTGTGAATTGTTATGGAATATAGACCTGCCCCAACCACCACAAACAAGCTAATGTAAGCAAAATCAGTGCTATTATTTTGTTAAAATGTTATGATAGGGCAGCCCGATACAATATGCTATTTTCTACTGTTTAAAACTGGGTACAGCCTTTGTGTTCACTGTAAACATCCACCAGAAGTTTCAAAGAATTCTCACAACTTTCCACTTTCCACTCACAAGACCATAAATATGCACAGTCCCCCCCCCCATTGGTTTGGAAACATTGGTTAGGAATAGAATAAGCAGTAGCTAGTTGGGCAATACATTTGGGTTTAATACATCTGGGTTTAAAAATTCACCCGAGATTTCCTTCTGAGCGATTTCTTAATCAAGAGCAAGTTGTGTGCCAGATAATTGGCAGTTACATAAAAATTATTCATCCATAATAATTCCTACATACTTTTTATTTAATGTGATCCTTTCAAGAATAGCCTGGAGTGTTTCAGCCCAAAGTAATCGTAAATCTCCAGCGGACCAGATTAAATGGGTTAACTGTATTTTGCCTAGTCCCATGATTCAGTAATCTGATCCTAGATCTGTGGTTAAAGGCCGCTTGTACCTCAACAGGTTTGACAGTTAACCGTGTGATCATGCATACATAGTTCCCAGCTTGCCACAGACAGATCTGGCAACTGGCTCACGACGGTACTGATTACTTGGCTAGGCTCCGGACAGCAGGTCATAATGCAGCAAGTCACACTGTTTGACTGTTTCATCAAACTATGTGGCTCATAGGTGGCAAATCCACCCCTACATATACTCCAATAAGCCTCCTCTTTGGTTAAATATAGAGATTTCCCAGTGATCTCTCAACAACACATCACTATCACTTTCTATGAAAGTGTTTATGCCTACGTTCCCAGTGGTGAGTTATTGCTCAACAGCCTAATCCAACCTCATGACGTTTTAATCTCTTATGAATGACAGATCATGAAATGTTATTGCCCAGGCCAATAATCTCTTGTTTAATGTGCTGTGAAACCTTATTAAAAGTTTGTGTCACAATACGATTCACAAAGTATTGTAAGAGGGTTAACCAATGCAGAGGTGACGACAAGGATGTGAACAGTCTCTTCTGTAATGGTCATAGGATAAGAAGCAATGAAGCAACAATGAGATCTTTGCTCAGTCACTTAATGGCTTTTGACTGTTCTCTTGAAACATGGTCTCATCCATAGCTACAACATTGTGGAAAATCTGCCTTTTGTAATGCAGGCTTTAACTAATTCAAATGAGTTTGATGGTGGCAGTTCTGAACAGATTAATACTTTGTACATTATCAGGTTGACTAAAGCCACAGTATATTGCATTCTTGTGCTGTCGGATGAGTTATTTCACAGCAAAATAGAACATGACAATGGGAATGTTCCATTTCGGACAGAAATGTATTATGGGGAAAGAAATCTAACACAAGTGCATTTTCTGTTTCTCAGGGTGCTAATGGTCATGATGGTGACCCCGGTCCATCAGGCCAGAGAGGACAGAAGGTACGACTACATCCTATCTAGTGATAGTGTAGAATCTATAAACCCAAGAACATTTTACTCTGATGTAAGATGAGATTCATACAATTTGATTGATTGAATTTGAAAAATGTATTTTCTTAATCGACAGGGTGAGCCAGGTCTGAGTGGATCTCCTGGATCAAAGGTAGAGTCTGAGTCACGCTACTCCATCACTCCTCAACCGAGACGTGACCCTGAAAAACTCCCAGGCTAATATCCACTAATCAGACTAAATGTAGTTGTTCTCTACATGTGGGGCCAGTGTGCTAATAACCAGAACCACATCCATAAAAACTGTTGGCTCCAAAAACACCTAGCCCCTAACAGTCCAATAGTGTTTTCAGATCTGAAGGAACAAGATGGGTTTAATCTGCTGGGAGGGAGGCTCCTCCATAATACTTACACCCATCCGGTTTCTTCATGTCATTAAATACAGACATTACTACCGTATAACGCATGCAGCTAGAGGAGTTTTTTTGGACTGAACCATTGTGTTTCTCCCCCAGGGGGAGCCAGGTACAGCTGGGTTCCCGGGTCTGCCCGGCTCAGAGGGACAGGAGGGGCAGCCAGGGATGAGGGGCCCACCAGGATTACCAGGACCCCCAGGACCACCAGGGCGGACCTTTGACTTTGACATGGAGGTATGACATCACTATAGATTATTGAACGTTAGATAGGCTGATGTCATTACAAACCAGATTTTACGTATTATTACATATTGTATACACATAGATTTGTTATAATTTAATTTCATTGTAAAAATAGCTATTTTAGTTACAGTATGCTCAACAAAGCTAGTTAACTAAATTTAGTACATTAACTGCAGTGTAGTAAATGGGGGGCAAAGACAGGTTTACATTTAGATACATTTTAGTTATTTAGCAGCCGCTCTTACCCAGAGCGACTTACAATAAGTGCATTCCTCTTAAGATGTCTTGGAAAACCGACATCTGACAATCGTAAGTACACTTAGCTTAATCGAAGCCATTAGTTGGCAAAGTCAGTGCCAGAGAACTCAGTTAAGTGCATTTTCTTTTTGTTTTCTTTTTTTCTTGGGTGGTGGGAGTGGAGTGGATACACAAGTTAGTTAAGATACTCATTAGGTAGGTTTTCTGGTTTCGCTAGGCTACCTTGTGGGCAAATGCCCCCCCCCACCCAACATTGTTACCTGCTGATTATATACAGTAAAAACGTTATATGATGAAAATGTTTTTATTACACATATGTTGTGTGCAACATTGATACATAATTTATTGTAGCACGAAAGCTGAGACGATTAATTAAAAAATATAGAATTCTGAAAAAGAAATTGTTAGCAGTTAGCTAACCCAGCTAACCCTTTTGTTCATTGATAAAAAACATGCTATATAAAATCAGGTATGTTGTCAAATTACTTTTCTGACATTACTAATACTGACACATGAAAAGTGATTCCAACATCCATCGTATTGTTTGTCCTCTTTGTTGAGCAAGCTGCTGCTGCACAATATGCCACCACATCTAATGTTAAGTGTCTTGATTTGTCAGAGCTGGTCCGAGGTAAGATGGCGGCCCTATTTGGATGTCAAATAAAGCTATAATTCCCATCTATGCTTTATATCTATGGAGGTCAGTCTCTCAGCTCTCGTGTATATCAGAGGGTCAGCAACATACTGCAGATTTATTCAATTGTATTTAATTAAGGATAACTTAATAGTTGCGCCAAGCTGGCCACCATGGTCTAGGTTTAAGCATTAATGGTAGCACTAGCTGATGAGTAGCTGGGAATGTGGTGAGTGATGCTTATTGGCCAGCATTGTCTGGAGAGGGAGAAGCATCGACAGTAGGGTTTTCCATGTTTTAACAACTCCCTCAAGCTACTTGAAAGTGTCAAATGGGGATGAAGTAACTTGGCATAGGAGAAGCTTGCTGAATTGGCAAATATTCCAATGAGAAAGAGACGTAGACACAATTGGATATGATGAAATTGGGGAAGACAGAAAAAAAGAAATGAAGGACGACTAATAATGTTGGAAGGTTCGGTTCATTTAAAACAAGTAGATTTCAAAATGTATGTTGGGGGGATGCAACACTTGCATCAGTTGTCACTGACTGTATTCTGTGTGCAGGACATGGAGGGGTCAGGGACACTGGGTGACGTAGGGGTACAGAGACCAAGAACCCAGGTGAGAACACATTAAGGGGTTCCTTTTGGAGCTGCTAAAACATCCACTTTTGTTCAAAAGACTGATATTTTGACAGTGAGTATGATTTACAGTACCACTGATTTTGGCCTGGTGTTTTCCACAGGGACCTATTGGGACTCCAGGACCACCGGGTCCTAGCGTAAGTCCTATGTTAGGTCATATCGCTGTATCGCTGTTCTTAATAGGCATGTTTAAATACAATGCAGTCCCATCATTCACAGTAATTTACTATGTTAAAAAATAGCTATGAACGGCAGATGTTCTTAGGGAAACATTAACCTGACATCAAAGTCAACATTTCGGACCAGTCTTCCGTCTTGTCATGAACCTTGGATGTTAGCGCGTAGGCCACACTCACAGCCGTCTATGTGCTAAAATGTCTAAGTGGTCTAAATCCTTGGTGTGCGGTGTGACTCATTTGTTTCACGACTGGTGGAAGACAAACATTTCCATGTCTAGAAGGCCTCATGCTTACATTCTAGTGCCACGTAATGTCTCAATCATAGAATCAAGGTTATAAAAATGTGAATTCCGAACAACACGATATAACGTTAACTATAACGCCAAACAAGTTAACTGTTGTCTAGTTAGCTCCTATATAAGCTAGGAGAGTCTATGAAAACAGTGACTCCAAACCAGACGATGTAGCTAGATAGTTATTATATGGTTAGCTGCTATGGCTATCTGAGATTTTTAATACGTTGTTTCTGCTATTCACCGTTCAGACGCTAGAATAAGGAACTTACCAATTCCTACATTAAAAATATCAGAATATGTGGTTACACCTATTTGTCAAAGTTTCCCATACTGATGGCTGTTCTGTCTCCTTCACAGGGTAAAGACGGGCAGGACGGGCTTCCTGGTGTGGCAGTAAAGGTGGGTCTCCCTTACACAAATGGTTCCCATTCATCCATTGAAAGGAAGTTCTGCCTCCCCCACCATATGTTTCCTATTATCCTGCTAATTTCCAATGAATTCCTCTCTAACACATCTGTGCACAGGCAGGTCCAGTCGCACAGGTCTGACATGGACATCTTGGTTTTTAATCCTCTGAAGCACTGTTCTTTACCTTCATCGGCACCCTGATAGAGGTGTCATCTAGAATTAAGGGCAAAGATCAAAAACTCTCAAAAAAAAACCGTCAGTGTAAAACTATACATTTTTCCGAGTTGTTTGTAATAGAGGCTAGATGTTCCCCTGGGGTCCTACCGCACATGTTCAGAACAGCATTGTTGTGATCTGATTCAGATGAACTAGAACTCTATGTGTGGAGTATCTGTATTTATGCAGGAGGAAAGCATAACTGGTTCTAAAAATGTTATTGTTAAGATAATGACTGGATGCTTCAGTGGATAAGTACTGAACTAGGAGAGTTACGCCAATTCAAGCAGTAGTTGAATGGGGGGAGCAAGTCGCTGGGCATTGAGAAATAGAGCTATTACCTGTGGTTTTTCATTTAGGAAATTGAACCGAATTATCATTCCCCCCATCCAGCTATTCTGAAAGCACTAAACATCTATCTAGGCTTTTGAAGTATTTCCAGCATTAGACAAATTGTAGGCAAGAAAAATTTACCTGTTTTTTTTTCCATTAAGATAAGAGTTTCAGAAATCTAACACATCGATGAGGAATACTATTTGTTGTAGCTACGCCAGAGTTTTGGGATATGACATGTCGGTATAAATGGGCATTATTCACTAGCAACTAAGCAGAACCAAGCAGAACCAATCTGAAGCATACAGATACAAAACAGGAATTCTAGTTTTCATTGCTAAAAGTTTTCCCTGACTAAAAGCTTTGCCAACGTTTGCAGTTGAGCCCATCAACCCGACTCATGAATACATAACTTAAAATGAAAATAATCATTGAATACATGCACAGACAAGCAGCACAGAAATGTCAACGAAAAATGTATTTGGTGATGAATACAGCCCTGTTTTAAAAACCTTCCCCCTGTCCTTTCTATTCCTCTAGGGGGAACCTGGTTCTCCTGGAGCGCCCGGGGCCTCTGGGCCAAACGGCCTGCCTGGTCAAACGGTCAGCATCCTCAGTCTTATCAATTTGTTAATTGATTTTTACTGCTTCCTGTTTGCATTAACTTTAATGTCATTATATTGTTTTAATGTCAAGTGTGTTGCAATCTTTCCACTATGAAATATTTTGACCTGCTTTTTACTACCCAATTCAGTCTCCACATTTTGCCTTACCAAGAATGTCTTCTACTAAGCTGACATCTGTGTTGTTGTGTATTCATTATGAAATGGTCTCAGGTATTTTGTCAATGTAATGGTTGCTCTTGCTTCCATGCAGGGACCGAAGGGAGAGAAAGGGGATATGGGACCTAAGGTATTATTCACCCTGAATCTTGTCGATCAATGAGATTTCTTCTGGCCTCCTGGGGCCAACCAGAAAGGCTCTGTTGAGGTACTAACCCTGGTCTACGTCTTTTGTGTTAGGGAGAGAGAGGTCAGGATGGCCTCAGCGTACGTGGCCCTCCAGGGCCTCCTGGGCTTCCAGGACCAGTGTTCAACCTCCAGGATGTAAGTGACTGATGTCATAATGTAATGACATGTTGTTAAACAGCCTTAACTAATGATTAAAGTAATGACATGTTGTTAAACAATCCTAACTAATGATTAAAGTAATGACCTGTTGTTAAACAGCCTTAACTAATGAGTAATGCAATGACATGTTGTTAAACAGCTTTAACTATTGATTAAAGTATTGACATGTTATTATAACAGCCTTAACTAATGATTAAAGTAATGACATGTTATTATAACAGCCTTAACTAATGATTAAAGTAATGACATGTTGTTAAACAGGCTTAACTAATGATTAAAGTAATGACATGTTATTATAACAGCCTTAACTAATGATTAAAGTAATGACATGTTATTATAACAGCCTTAACTAATGATTAATGTAATGACATGTTATTATAACAGCCTTAACTAATGATTAAAGTAATGACATGTTGTTAAACAGCCTTAACTAATGATTAATGTAATGACATGTTGTTAAACAGCCTTAACTAATGATTAATGTAATGACATGTTATTATAACAGCCTTAACTAATGATTAAAGTAATGACTTGTTGTTAAACAGGCTTAACTAATGATTTAAGTAATGACATGTTATTATAACAGCCTTAACTAATGACTAAAGTAATGACATGTTATTATAACAGCCTTAACTAATGACTAAAGTAATGACATTTTATTATAACAGCCTTAACTAATGATTAAAGTAATGACATGTTATTATTACAGCCTTAACTAATGATTAATGTAATGACATGTTGTTAAACAGCCTTAACTAATGATTAATGTAATGACATGTTATTATAACAGCCTTAACTAATGATTAAAGTAATGACATGTTATTATAACAGCCTTAACTAATGATTAAAGTAATGACATGTTATTATAACAGCCTTAACTAATGATTAAAATAATGACATGTTATTATAACAGCCTTAACTAATGATTAAAGTAATGACATGTTATTTTAACAGCCTTAACTAATGTTTAAAGTAATGACATGTTATTATAACAGCCTTAACTAATGATTAATGTAATGACATGTTATTATAACAGCCTTAACTAATGATTAATGTAATGACATGTTGTTAAACAGCCTTAACTAATGATTAATGTAATGACATGTTATTATAACAGCCTTAACTAATGATTAAAGTAATGACATGTTATTATAACAGCCTTAACTAATGATTAAAGTAATGACATGTTATTATAACAGCCTTAACTGTCATCACCGCTGCCGATGTGGTCAGTTAATATGTTCATCAGGACGTTCATGTCACCTCCTCTGGTCTCTCTGTGGTCTCCTCAGGTCTTAATCAACATCACAGAGGGGATGTTTAACTTCTCAGGGCTGCTGGAATCTCAGGGTCCGAGGGTGAGTATATGTATGCTCAAGGTGTGTGTGTGGGTTTCAAATGTAAATGTTTTTTAGTTGCACTCACAGGACAAACTAGGGAAACCACACAATAAAATTCTTGCTAGCAGGTTCCTGCTAATGCTTGGAAAATCCCTCCCCCCCACAAAAAATGAAACGACAGAGTCATAGTGGGTGTGCATGTGTGTGTGTGTGTGTGTGTGTGTGTGTGTGTGTGTGTGTGTGTCCAGTTGACTAGAGTCAGCGTAGGTGGTCAGACAAGGTCAATAGTCTGACGGTTTGCAGAAACTGCCTCCGAGCCTTTTATTGTGAGACCCTATGCTGCAGTCCAGTTCCTGGCTGACTGACAGTAAGTAAATAAACTACGTGGTGTGAAATTCTGTGGTGTGAAAGGTTTTTGGTTACGCCGCAGTCTTTCATCAGGGATCGTTTCGGATTAATGTCCTGGAGGTCCTTCCGTGCTTATACGTACACATGTGTATCAGGGAATGGGTGCATGTGTTGATGGTCACAGTAATATCCCTCTCTAGGTCCTTCATCTGAGACATGGTATTATCCCTGACTTGTTTCTTCATTTATGACAAAACATACAGCCGGAGCTGAAACCAGTGCAGTGGTAAAAGGTTCTGAATGGCCTCTGCGGTCTAACTTATTTACCCTCACAAGATTACATGACAGAGCTCCTATATTGTTTTGGCTTTGGCAGACTCACTTGTCATAAGCAATTATGGTGAGCAATGGTTGGAATCATGTCAAATATTTTTCTCAAGTTGCTGTAATGATATCTGTCATGCACGGTCATAAAAATGGTGGTTTCCCATGGACAATTAAATGCAGACTTTGACAGATAAATGTTGACACTGGGATGATAAACTAAAAACAATAGTCATCAACCATGCCGACTACTTCATGCAGGGATTTTGCTAATATTGAAAATTAAGAATTATGAAAGCCTATACTAGAGACATATGACTTTTCAAATTAGATGTCCTTGCTAACCAAGGTGGGAGAATTGATGGCTTAAACCAGCAAAGTAGTAGTAGTTTTTAAGAAAATTATTTAAAATGTGTCACTAATATGTAATGATCTAAACTTATTATTCTATTAATCCCTATCACGTCAATTCAGGCAACTTAATGACTGACAAGCTTTATAATTTTGGAATTTGTCTGTGACTAACATTCAAGGTTATTCTACATTACAATTCACCTTTTAATAATTTAGCAGACGCTTTTATCCAGAGGGCATGTATTTCAGAACCTATTGTCTTTTACATTAATGAGTACATAAATAGAAGTTACAGAGGGGAATTATTAGGTGATATGAGGGCCAGGTTGGAAATGTATCTGGGACACCATATTTAACACCTCAACTCTTACTATAAGTGCCATGGAAAGTTAAGTGACCACAGAGAGTCAGGGCACCAATTTAAAAATTCCATCTGAAAAACGTCACCTTACACGAGGCAAAATCCCAAGTTACTGTACTGGGGTTTAGGACCTCCTAGACAGGAAGAATGAGTGCCCTCTACTGAAGTAAAGCATTCTGAAGTGTGTGTTTCTTTATACCACGCACGGCTGTTAGATAAATTCTTTAATACTGTCTTGTTACGAGCTAATACTTGAAAAGCTAGTATGCTTTCCTCTCAGGCTGCTTAGGGGATCTGTGTGTAGGTTACCATGGCATTTCGATCTGTCGTCTCTAATGTATAGCATGGTATACGACATGTGCCCGACACGTTTGGCATGGACTTGATAGTACAATCGTACAACCAAGTAAGTACTAAAACATGATAGATGCACTAGTTATAAATTACTTGTAATTCATTAATTTGTTGAATGATTGATTAATTGTTGTTTTTGTTCAATCAATGGTTTAGTCATTGAACTATGACTATGTTCATTCCTAGGGGCCACAGGGGCCAAAGGGGGACTTGGGGATTCCAGGGATTATGGGGACTCCAGGCCTAAAGGTAGGTGTGTGTGTGTGTGTATGTATGTGTGTGCGCATCCACCTACCTTTTAAGTTCTTTGGGGCATGGATTTTAAAAAGCTTCAGAAACGTTCCCCGGAAATCTCATGAAGGGTCAACTGGAGCTACTGTATGAAGGGATGCTCCCGGTCAGCAAAAATGTTCAGAAACACTGTGTTGTTCAAACTTCCTCAACTGTTACCAAGGGACCTAAAAGACCTCCCCCAGACCACTTCACCACCGCTATCAACCTATACTGTTGACATCAGCCAGGATGGACTCACTCTTACACCAAATCATGATTGCCATCAGTATGACACAACAGAAACCTGTATTCGTCGGACCAGGCAATGTTTTTCCCTCGTTAATTAGGAGAGAACCAGGTGTGTTCGTCTGCTGCCCTAGCCCATCTATGACAAGGACATACAAGTTGTGTGCTGCCAGATTCTGTTCTGCACACCCCTGTTGTACTGCACTATTCACCTGTTAGCTTGCCAGATTCCTGCCATTCTCCTTCAAACATCTTTCAGCCACAACATTTTCCCATCCTAACATTTAATCCAACAACAATTCTTCGACACCTGTCTGCCTGCTTAATGTATTAAGCCAAAGCCATGTGACTGACTGTACAATGAGGTCCGGAGCCTGCTGGTTTTCTGTTTACCTCATCGGGAATTGCACCCAACTGGTGTCCCAGGTCTAAATAAGTCCCTGAATTTGGGGATTTTAGTCAATTAAAAGTGTGTGAAACCAAACACCACTGCTCAAGATAAAAGCGAGGCTAGGTCCCCTGTAGAATATTCCAGACTGCACAGCACTAGACATCCTATAGCCACAGACATACAGAGATTATTATCTAATGTTATTATTTCTCTGCGAGGGGTGGAATGTGCCTCAACATGCATGTGCTGCGCATTAACCCCTTGGTTGTGTGTTTGTGCCTGTCTATGCATGTGTGTTGTTTGCAGGGCGAGAAGGGTGAGCCAGGGGTCATGCTTGCTGCCAGCTTGTCTAGGCTGACAGGGCCACAGGGACCAAAAGGGATCAAGGTCAGTGATTTGCACACACACTACTTCCTGGGTCAAAGTTCACATTGGCTGGCCTCTGTTGTGTCATACAGTCAGTTGTATCTTTTCTCTTTCTCAGGGTGACTGTGGTTTACCTGGACCAGCTGGAATTATGGTAAGGCTTTACTTAGGGAAAATAAACAGCCCTGATCCTATTCAGTGGTGTGTACATGTGGTCATGTTTTCCTAACCCCGTGGGGATTGAAAAGGCATATGTTAGGTTTAGGGAAAAGGTTAGGTTTAGTGTTAGAATTAGGGTTAGTAATTATATGGTTTTCATTTTATATAGAGGAATTGGACACGTGGTTGTGTTTTGTTTTTCCCTATATTGTGTTTAAAGTAGTCCCTTGTAGTAACTGCCCCCTCCAGCCTCTTGTCCTCTCATGGCGCCACAGCTGCTTTCATTCAAAGTGTTTTGGAACACTTCTGTCCGGCCAGGAGCATGCACACACACAGGCGGCCGTACTCTGGACTATCAAGCCAGTGCATATTTTTGTCCGTATTGCAAACCTGCGATATATCTTCATCCCCAGCGCACCTGCTGGAAGCAGACATCCAAAAGAATCCGTGCCGGTCCCTAAACTTCTCTGTTGTTGTTGTTGTTGTTGTTGTTGTTGTTGTTGTTTTCTTTCAGGGTCCAGTTGGGCCAGTAGGACCCAAGGGAGAGTACGGCTTCCCTGGCCGGCCCGTAAGTACCCTGAGCAAAGCGTGTGTTTTGTTTCCATATTTTGCCACATACTGCATCCAGCACTGCAGGCCATGTTGCCATCAGTCCAATGCATTTGACCACTGGCAATGTTTATCCCGCTGCAGGGTCGTCCTGGAATAACGGGGCCTAAAGGAGACAAGGGAGAGACTGTGTCGGTGAGTTGAACCCACGTCTTTAAACAGGTTTTAGAAACACTCTAGATCCAAAAGCCGACTCAAGGTGGCGTCCCCTAGTGATGTCGTTTGGCGCTTTTGGTGCCGTACCTCGTTCCGTCCATTTCAATTCCAACTGGTACACTGTACATTGATTTTCTGTCACTGTTCGTCACCCAGCTGCGTCCAAAAGCCAGCTCGTAATGACGCCAGTCGACACATTGTCATGGCAGTTAGTTATTTAATAGGCAAGCCCATGCCAGGCCTGTGCCCAAACAACCCCAACATAGGACGAAAACAGCCAGCTTATTTATCGACAGACACTTGAAAGAACCCCATAAACAAAATAGCTTTTATTGACGTTTAACAAGACAGCTTGCCTCAATATGTGTCAGAGATCCATGGGCATATTTCGGTGTGGCATGATTATTTGTAGTCACGTTTTGATTTGTCCTCGTGCTATGGTTTCTTAGCCCAACTGTTTGTGGTTGGTTTAATGGACTGACCAGCCTTAACCAGACATTCTACTATCATTATGGTCATATCTGAAGTTCATGTACAGGGATCAGGTGTTGTTTTAGTCTGACAGTTTTCGGATGTATGATACAGAAATACCTTATTTCAGGAGGACAATGAATGTAAATGGTACTTGCTCTTTCAACTTACACGGTGAGCCTAATGTTTTCCAATGCTTTTATTTAAAGGCACTGTCTCTGCCGGCCTCAGGGTGGACTTTTATAAGTGGGGCATGAGAGGAATGGTGGGATGTACGGGAGGTTACACTGGACTGTGTATTATATGATGTTGTTGTTAAATAAGATTGTATACAGAGGATGTGGTGGTATGTTATGTTTTCTATATTTCTTATGTTCCTCCTTTCCTTTCTTTCTATCGGTTCTCAGGGGCCCCCTGGCCCTCCCGGACCTCCTGGTCATCCTGGAATGTTCAACTGCCCCAAAGGAGTAAGCATGACCACTCTCCCTCTATGAAGATAACGTCTCCACTCTTTTCCTATATCCATGTTTGTCCATGTCATGTTCAGGTTCTGTCAGGTTCTGTCTGGATGTGTCAGGTTCTGTCAGGTTCTGTCTCACTGTCCTCTCCTACGTTATTTTTTTAAGACAGTTTTTCCCATCCCCCCCAGACCACGCTGCAAAAAGGCCGTAAGTGATATACAGGCTGAGCTGTCTGTCTGTCTGTCTGTCTGTCTGTGTGCCTTGTCTGTCTGTCTGTCCATCTATATCAGTGGAGTATATATTGTCCTTTCACTCACAATTTCTCTTTCTCTTTTTCTCAACTGAATTTAATTTTAACAGTCCTTATTGGCATGCGAAACATTTGTTTATATTGCCAAAGCAGGTGGGAGGTAATCTCATTCACATAAAAAAGATAACTAGTTAGCAGATTGATTTACAAATCGAATGCACATTTTCTAGAGAAGTCCTAGGAGTCTAAGGTCCCTTTATATATGGATACTGAAATGTACATCAGTATCACTTATTCAAACACTCTGCCTATTCACACTGTAGGGTTTTGCCAGATTACCATCAGTTATAAAAATATATAGACCTGTAAACAATTTTAGTCTCAAGTTACCTTCCAAAGGGAAAGTGCACGCCTATCGCGAGCAATTCCTCACAGGAAACACTGCATTGTGAAGATATTGCATTGCCTAATGTGTATTGTAGTCACGTAAGTCAAAGGATCCTTTCATCCCCAAGTATAAACAGACATCAACAGGCATTGAACAGAGATGCAAATGACGCCTCCGACACAAGTTCACTTGCTAGATGGGTTAGCTAGCTACTTTTACCTCTTCTGACGAAATGGTTTGCTTATTTTGTTTTATAGAGTTGTAAACATACTGCCACAAAATAAAAGTAACAGTTGTTAGAAGTGATGCCTGTAGGTCTGCATGTGTCTCTGCAGCAACGCCTCTTAGTCATTATGTTGAAAAGCATCAGTTGGTGGGATTGGCCGCGGGTGGTAACTGCTTAGTGAAAGTTAACGTTAACTAGGTAGCCAGCAACAGTTGGCAGAACATGTACAGCACGTGTCCATCAGTGGTTAGTAGAATCTCTCACCCTGTCCCCTGGGTTTCAGACCAAGTTTAACTTCACATGCACACTTTGTTTAACTCTCACATGCACACTTTGCATCTCTGTTTCACAGTCACTTGTTCGTTTTGTGTAGTACTATCTTTCCTCCCTTCTACATCTTGAGAGGGGAATGTGCATGCTGCATCCATGGTCCCGAGTCAGTCTTTTGCAGGAGAGAACAGAGGATCTCCAGTGACATGTTGCATGTCATTTTGGTGTGCGGTTTGCTCTTCCATATGCTGACGCTCCACTAACACAATGCGTGATGGTCCCCAAGAAGGAATGTTAAACATTCATGACAATTATAAGGGGTGTTAGGACTGATTTATGTTAATTAATTAAAGCAATTGGACATTCTGTTTTTCAAAGTACCAGGATAATCGCTACTGAAATACAACATAACTAAATGATTGTAGTGCTGAAGGAAGATGAGACATGTGATTGGTCTCTCCTGTCTTTCATGGGGGCCATCTTGAAAAAGCATCTTTCATCAGTTGTAGTGGTTGAGCACGGGTATCTTTTACAGGTTAATCCCTCAATTTCCCTCAAACCTTCCAATTTGTTACAGATAGATGAACTCATTCACTAAATATATGAATGTATAACTAGGCTATAAGGCACGAGGGTGTGTTGGATATGGCCAATATACCACATCTAATAGCTCTTCGTAGGCACAAATGAGACAGTAAAATATGTGATGTCATAACACGGTTTCATATAATGTGGATATCAGCCAATCAGCATTCAGGATTTTAAGCCTGAAAATTTGTTGGCTAAAAACCAAAGCCATGGTATATGAGACAGTATATAATAGGTATGACTAATAATCACTTTACTGTGTTCACTTCATTGGCCATAAATCAAACATTGTGCCATATTGCTTAATAATACATCCACTATAATAACTGTCTTGGATTTGTTCAACATCTTTGGATGCTCCTGAATGTGTGATGTGATGTTTTTCATGTCTTTTAACATTTCTTTTACTTTTTCAGATGAATGATTCTGACAACTCAACAAATGGTGAGTTGAAGGACTTACTAGTATGACATAACACCATATCCGACATAAATATAACATGTTATTTGTTTGTTTACCTAAAATTATCTATGGTTTTCATTCATGGTTAGCGTATAGGCCCAGTAACAGAAAAAGTCACTGGTTTGAGTCCCAGAGCCGACCAGGAGACAAATTTCTTAGGTCCCTCTAATACATTTCTTCTGGTGTGTGTAAAATTAGTATTATTAATATTGTTATTGTTACTATTAATGATTGTTTTATATATAGAATGATGACTATTGTTTTGTAATTTATTTATGTGCACTGAGTGTGGGAAATGCACTCTACAAATTAAATATAATTGTTGTTTATATGAAAATGATGATTACACAAAAGATTTGAATTTTACCATTTCTTTTACCAGGTAAGTATGCTAAGAACACATTCTTATATACAGCAATGACCTGATAGCAATTAGGGCAAACTGTCTTGCTTATGGGCAAAATGGCAGGTTTTTCTACCTTGTTGCCTCGGAAAAGGCCCAATGACCTTGACCACTAGGCATTCTGCATTCAAATCCAAGAATTTCACCAGTGTTCAAGCAGCAAATCCCCAAGAAGTTTAGTTCATTATGGCACTTATTCGGTTGTTTTGGCTGTTAGCCAGACAGAATTAGGTGCAACACATTTAATGTGCATTTTCATCTGCTTTTCCAGGAGTGCAGCAATTCTCAGCTGTATGTAGGTCTTAGATGACTGTTGGGCTCAGCGCTTTTTTCTTTTCTGACCCCTAGGGGGGGGTAACTGTCTGACTGAGGGTAAAGGGGACAAGGGGGAGAGGGGCTTCCCTGGGATGCCTGCTCCACCATGTGAGTCATATCAATATTGATCACTTTAGGTCACAGTTTACCATAGCGTTATTTTTTATTTAAAGAATGTTCTATGTATTATTTTTGGAATAATCACTTCTTTTTCTTCATACAGTTGCAAAGCTTCCCAAAGGAACTATGGTGAGATTAATATTTGCTTCTGCTGTGTGTGGTGTCTCTGTACAAAATTCAATATGTTCTGACATTACATGAAAACATGAAAAAGGTTTTATGGGTTAGGTTTAGGGATTGCAGTTTGAGTTAAGGTTTGGGTTACATTTAAGGTAAGGTTTCACGAATGTTCGATTATTGTGGTTGAAGGGTAGAGGTTCGGAAATACAGGTTTCTAATGCTAAGAGAAAATCAATGTTCTGAAAAGTAATGAAACGATAAGGAGTCTGTTTGTGTGTGTTTTTTCCTCCTTGCTATACCTTTCCGTTGTCTGTCCCCACAGGCTGATAAAGGTGGCCAGGGCTCCACAGGGGACAAGGGGGAGAAGGGGGAGGCTGGGGCACCTGGCCCCCCTGGAGTGCTCGGCACAATGGGACTGGAGGTGAGTCGGCTCCCAAAGCGCCACCCACACACCCCAGCTTTGACTACTTAGAGTTACTGAAACAATCACAATCTAATATGGAGCCAGAAACCGGATGTCTTACATGTTCATCGGCATCTTAATTTGAGGGCATTACTGCCGTCTCTGAACTCTCTCCATGGTGTGCTAGATAGATGAAGAATGTTTGGTTGTGCGCAGCTGAGCTTAATTGCTGCACATGAGGATTTAAAGAAAGTGTCTGATATGAAGTTTGTGGAATTGATTTAGTAGTGAGGATTTTGAATTTGGCTGCATGGCAAAGTGCAAAATTAACATGAAAGAGAATCCAAGATGTGATCAAAGAAGTATATTGTTTTGCCAATTTTTACGAATTAAAGATGCAGTCTGGGATTTCTATGATTAAACAAAAAATGTGTGAAACCTTTCATTCTGGGCTGGATGAATAATATATTGTTTATGGGTGCATAATCTATAAGCAGAATCACTATTATACTTCAGTTAGCCATGAAATTCCTAGTTTGAAAGTGGCTTTGATGACATGGTGCACATATCGGCACATAAATGACAAAGTTTTTTTTAAAATAGTGGCTAAACATCCTGGAATGCATTTTTAAGAAGCTTCACGCACTAGATAAGTGATAGGCATCCTTAGTTTTTCATGAACATGAATTTAATGTTAATATACTGGAAATGGATCTCTACTATCAGACTGTCATTGTTTCAGGGCCCCAAAGGTGAAACTGTTGCCGGGCCCCCTGGCCCCCCAGGCAGTCCAGGGCCTCCTGGCTCTCCTGGATTTGGGATGCATGGCCCTCAAGGTCCTCAAGGCCCCCGAGGGCCTCCCGGATCCCCCGGAGTACCCATTCCAGGTAACACTTATGGCACCGTTTTGGAATTTTGTGGTACGATTTGATATTCTGACTACTATTGCATTGTGAGATATTTTGCTCTGTGTCTTCCATTTTGTCATTCCAGTTGCGGCCATCTCTGGACCACCGGGTCCTACTGGCCCAGCTGGACCTCCTGGGCTGTCTGCCGTGGTGCGTCTGGCCGTGTCCTCTTTTACACTGTTACATATCGTCCTAATTACATTGTCATCCTGTCATAACAGCAGTTGACTACCTTGTTACATTATCAGGTCATTCCTGTTACATTATGACATCATCATCATCACTGTTACAGTATCATGCCATCCTTGGTGTTGTAATCCCTACTACATTATCACATCATCCCTGTTACATTACATCTTTGTTCCATTATCATGCCATGTCTGTTACATTATTGTGTCATCACATATCTGTTACATTATCACATCATCAATTTTGCATTATCTGCTCGACTGTTACATTATCACATCGTTCCTGTTACATTACATCTTTGTTCCATTATCATGCCATGTCTGTTACGTTATTGTGTTGTCCCTGTTACATTATGATCGTCCCTGTTACATTATGATGTCATCTTTGTTCCATTATCATGCCATGTCTGTTACATTATTGTGTCATTATTGTGTCATCACATCATCTGTTACATAATCACATCATCAGTTTTGCATTATCAGCTCGACTCAGTTACATTACCACATCATCCTTATTATGTGATCATGCTACCCCTGTTACATTATCACATCCTCCCTATTACATAATCATGCCATCCCTGTTACATTATTTCATCATCCCTGTTACATTATCACCTTGTCCCAATTACATTAGCACATCATTCCTGGTGACGTCATCCCTTGTCTGCATTGTTACATCATCATTTAACCCCTGCCATGCTGACATTACGTTCCTCCCCTCAATCACACTGTCCAGGTTCTCCCCAAGAATTACCTCATTACGCTCTTATCACTTCTGTGTTTTCCTTTTAGTTGAAGACGTTTCCTACCAGTGAACTCATGATGGAACAGACGATGAACAGCAATACAGGGGACCTGAGCTTCATTGACACAGGGACAGGCAAACTATTCATCCGCGTTCAACAGGGTTGGAAGGAAGTCCTGGTACACAAGCATCTTTGGTCCCTCCGCTACAAGTCTTTTTGTGTATTTGTGAGCTGTGAATCACACTGATGTCTCTCTGTGTCTCTGTCTCCACAGCTTGGTAACTTGATCTACAAACCAATCACTATCCCTCTAGGGCAAACGGTAAGGAGAGTTGAGGGTTGAATGTATTTAAATATATAGAAAACAGTTGTTCTGTATTATGTCAGGCTAATTGTTGTGTGGACGCCAGGTAGAGTAGCTTCTGATTTTGGTGTTAGTAGTAACATCAATGCATTGTTTAAATAAAAGTGTATAATTAAGCTCCCTTTAAGGGATGCTTATAGCAGAATATGCTGTGTGATTTATTTTAATATTCTGAGTAATATCCACTGTGTTTTCAGCCTCATGATTATAATTCTGTTAGTAAAATGCATTTTCTCCCTTAGGCTACGCCAGGAACCGCCCGAAACTATGGGGTAAGTTTGTTGACAAACTAAGACAAGATGAACTGAGCGCTTGCACCTGTGCGGAGTTTGTGCAAAGCAGTAATTATTTACACTTCTATGGAATATCCTCTGTTTCAAATATTTACTTGTTGCACCCCGTGGTTTTATGAAAGCAAAAAAATCTCTCAAAAATCTATCTGGAGCAAAAAAATCTATTTAAAAATAAATGCATATTTTCTGAACTCTATACTTTCTATCTTGAATCTGTTAAACTGCTAGATACAAAAAGGGAGAAAAGTAGACAGAGGGAAAAAAAAGAAATTGAATCTTTGTTATTTGTTCGTGAAAGGAAGTCATTGGTTTGGCTCAAGTGTGGCCACAAAATGAGCTGCAGTCGAAATTTGATTTTGGAGTGGTTTAGAATATTCCACTTTTAGACTAAATTACTGTCTGAGTGCTGTCATTGAAGGACAGCCATGGGAAGACCTGGACAGAGTTGTAGAGATGTAGACCCACATCTCCCAGTTGCAGACAGTCCCGTTCGACACTAAATGTGCATCGCAACAGCACTGACGAATCCTTCATCTGAAGGAGCTCACAATAAGCTTGTATAGTGTTTGAATGTGTGTGTTTTTGCATGTGTGTGTGTTTGTATCTGATTGAACTGTGTAACAAAGACAATGTCCCCAAACTGTGGGTTATAATTGGGGTTAGGGTTAAGCATTACTGATAAGTTTTAGGATTAGGGACATGCATAAATAGTAAGGTTAAGTTACGGTATAGATATTAGGTTATTTAGGTTAGGGTTAAGTTAAAGTTACGGATAGGGTATGGTTTAAGGTTAGGATTAATAAAAGTGGGATTTTTTAAGGTCAATTAACTTTGGCGTCCCTTTTAGATTGCTAAGTACACAGGTGTGCTTGTGCATGTGTATGTTTATGTGTCTGTGTTTTTTTATTTACTTGTGTATGTGTCCATGGATGTTTGTGTATGTGTCCATGGATGTATGTGCATGTGTCCATGGATGTTTGTGTATGTGTCCATGGATGTTTGTGTATGTGTCCATGGATGTTTGTGTATGTGTCCATGGATGTGTGTGTATGTGTCCATGGATGTTTGTGTATGTGTCCATGGATGTGTGTGTATGTGTCCATGGATGTGTGTGTATGTGTCCATGGATGTTTGTGTATGTGTCCATGGATGTTTGTGTATGTGTCCATGGATGTGTGTGTATGTGTCCATGGATGTTTGTGTATGTGTCCATGGATGTTTGTGTATGTGCAAGTTAGTCATTTCGTTGAGTCTCTTGACCACCTGTAGTATCCAGCTCAGAGGACTGCACTGAATACATAGTGAGGTGAGGGTTTATAATACACGCTAATTTCTTACCCCCGGTTGCCTGTTTTCTCTGCAGCTTAGCCTGGTTGCTCTGAACCAGCCCTTGACTGGGGACTTAACAGAACATGAGCAATACTTCATAGTGGACAAGATGTGCCGTGATCACGCCACAAAGGCGGGCCTGCCTGCTTACTACCGGGCCTTCATGTCCACAGCCGAAACCACCGTAAAAGACATTGTCCCCGAGAAGTACAAAGAGTCCTATCCTGTAACTAACCTCAAGGTGAGCTGCATTTGCTGCACTGTCATCGAAGGTCACTGGTAAAAGATTATGATACAACCCTGTTTGCCATAGGGCCACCAAAGGTCATCGTTAACTAATGTCAACTCCTTCTTTCTGCATCCACAGGGTGACATTTTATTCAGCACCTATAAGTCTATGTTCATTGGGGGTGGAGCCAAATTACCAGCCAACACCCCAGTCTACTCCTTTGATGGACGGAATGTAATGACAGACCCTTCCTGGTCAGTATTTGCGTGTGTGTGTGTGTGTGTGTGTGTGTGTGTGTATGTGTGTGTCCGCCCAACCTAAGTAGCTTCTAAGAATAAGAAAAATTGTGATAGACGAGCAAGCCATGGGGGGGGATCTCCCTTCTTTGTTTTGGTAAAATGGATGGGTCTGGATAATGTAACCACTCTGAAACTCATAGACAGAGCTATAGATGCAAGGATTGACCATCCAGGAAATCACAATAAAGCCATATAGCCATTTTTGTTTTAGCCATGTTTTGAGGCTATGTAATACTGAGTTTATATTTCATTTTGGTAACATTTAGGTCGTTTATCATATATGTATTATCCAAAGCAATTTACAGCATGAATTCAGTTTAGGTGATATGCTCAAGGGCACAGTGATAGACTCTCAACCATGTCAAATTCAAACCAGCAACAATTACTTGCAAAATACGGTGTCCACCAGGTTATCTACATCACCAAACATTCTTATCAAAAGTAGGAGTAAAAATTATTATACTTTGTCTTATGAAACTGTATACAGAAATATCAGTAAGTTGTTTTGGTTCTATACTCCAAAAGTTTTGATTTAAAATCAAACAATTCCTGAGAGGTTACAGCTTAGATTCTTTGACAGATGAGTGTAATATCCAAATGTAGAACTTATGTTTAGTATTTCATTGGATATCCTTTGCATTGAATAACTGCCTGAAGTCTACAACCCATTGACCCCACCAAATAATCTGACCAGCTGGTACTGCAGCCATCTTTACTTGCTGTTGGTTTTGAGGTCCTTTTACCGTAAGTCTCATCTTCAACAAATTGAAAGTACAGCTCAGGAAAAAATTAAGAGACCACTGCAACTTTTTCTTTCCTTTCCAAAAAAGTTGAAAAGGAAAGTTTTGAGTGAGGAACAGAAGCGTTCAATCTGCAGTGGTCACTTAATTTTAACCCTTCTGTTCCTCACTCAAAACCTTCCTTTTCAACTTTTTTGGAAAGGAAAGAAAAAGGTACAGTGGTCTCTTAATTTTTCTGGAGCTGTATGTTTAATTGGATCTTGAGGTCATTGTCTTGCTGTGTTATGAAATGGGATTTGAGACATTTGCTTGTACTTCAGCAGACATGTTTCTGTATCCTTTATTATTCATACTGACACTGCCATCAGCAGTTACATCATCAATGTCCAAATCCTTTGCACCATATTTCACAGATGGTATGCTAAGATAGTATTCTGAGAATCTTTTTTTCTTCTCACTTTCCTCTTGCCATCACTTTCCCAGATGTTAATCTTTGTCTCATCTGTCCACACTAATTTGTTCCAGATCTGTACTATAACTTGGCCATCCTTTTTACAGCCACACCAAAACACACAAAATATCTATTGGTTCGCTGTAATAGGGGACTGTATAAAAGTGTTGTTATTTCAAAATACTAACCAATGTATGAAAAATAACCCGAAATAAAAAAGGATATATTTTAACCTTAGCTAGTATTGTTTAATTTAAAATCCAGTGTTTTTGGAGCATAGAGCCAATACAAGAAAAATGGATCGCTGCCCCAATACTTGGAGTGCAGAGGGCACTGTATATTATTCCAGAATCAGTCCAAATTAGATGTAGCAAGTGCTGATTAGTAATGCAGTGTCGCTTACCACAATCCAGACATTGGGGGTTATAGTGTCGTGTTTTTAGCCTGGGCCGATGGGAACCAGCCATGTCCTCCCTCGCTCCATTTTCCTCCTATTTATATTTCCTCCTATTTATAAACAGACACTTTAAATTTAGCAGGATCAACCAGAGACTGGAGGCTAGCAATTGTGGCTCCAAATGTATTTTAAACAGACGCTTTTAGACTTTGTTACAAGGTCTATTTGAAAGTGCTTATGAAGGGATGTTGCACCGCACACAGATAGCACTGTTGATGTCATCAGTTGAGGTTGTGCCTGTGGGTATCTTGGCCCGGCTGAGGACTGCACCAGTTGAAGTCCGGTTGTGTTTTGTTTTTTTGTTGTCATGTCTTCGCAGGAGGGAATTTCAAATATTTGTCGATGTTTGAGTGACTGCCCTGTATGTATGTTGTATTACTCTAACGTGTGTGCGTCCTTCATTCCCACCAGGCCGACTAAGAGCATCTGGCACGGCTCCACGATTCTTGGCAACAGGATGCTAAA
>JACXGI010004987.1:8435-40490 GCA_016801175.1 Esox masquinongy
ATATATATATAAAATACACTGTACATTAGAAACATGATCCCAGACAGCTACAGCATCAACATTTTAAAGGTGAACCGAAAAACTAAAGGATGATAGTGTTCATTACCAAACAAATACATGGTTGACATTTACTGCTGCCTTGAGCATTCAAATTTGCTAATCAACTACTGAATCAATGTTACAATATGAATCAGTAACATACAAATTATAGAAAGGTACAAATTTTGCTGTGTGCATAAAATGTAAAGGTTCAGATCGCTTTTCTACCAGCCCTAATCAGGAGGGAAGAACTACATTTTAATTATGATCAGTAACATTACTACTGTATCACTAATGTCTACTATAATCTTAGGTAAGAAGCACAAAATCATTTACTATGCGTTTTTGTCAGTTCCCCTTTAAGGAGCAGAAACCCTCCTCATATTTGCACTCTTCATCACCAACTATAATCCAACATGTCCTTTCCTCTTTTTTTTTTTTTTTAACAAAACATCAATAACTTGGTTAGAAAGTGTACCAGTACAAAATACAGTACAGTGATTTGTCAAACTTTACACTACACAAACACACATTTTGTTACTAAGAGTTAAAATTCCTCTCAAATAGAAGAACATGTTACATGATGTAAAAAAAACTACACGGTCACATTAGATACACTTAAAAACAGTATAATACTCAATATGTAAGGCAAAATCAGGTGATCTCACAGTGACAAGTTCAATATGTTTCTGAGGAGTCTCTACCCTTCAGGTATTTAGGATGCATTCAATCTGGATATAGATTTTCATGAGCAAAAGAGAGATATGGCCACCTTAGTTTGGGAAATTGGCATTCGTTGTTTTAATTGTCACATTTGAGTAAATCTCATCAGCAGCTAAATGTATCTCTGTACTGTAAATGCATTACTTATGGCAAACGTTAGACTGAGTTGGCACAAGACAAACTACTTCTGGCCCATGTAAGTGATAAAAACACTTAAAATATTGAATAGGATGCGCAATTTTAAGAGGCATTATTTGATTCTATATAGCAAGATTTTATAGCCGGCACCCGCAAGAGCTTCTAGGCAAATATGGGGAGGATTTGTACTCATGTTAAGAGTAGCTAAATAAATACATAAATATGTAGGTTAGCAATTCATAAATAGACACATAAATAGCATCATTGCAGATTGTACAATACAGCCACAGCAGAGCAATTTTGGCATCAAATTCAAACATAGGAAAATGCTACATAAAAAAAGACATTCAACTGAATTATTAAATATTTCAATAAATAAACATACATTTAAACATAGAACACATTCCAACATATACCCAGTACATTTACATTTGGTTGTCACTAAAAATAAAGCTTTGTGTGAAGTATAAAGCTGTTATGGTAGGTAGGTAGGTAGGTAAAGAGAATCCATATGAATTTGAACAGGTGTATGGGGCAGCACACTGTCCTAGTGTTTGTTTTTTTTTGCTTTTTAAAATGCAAAATGTAAATCTGTGTTAAAAAAAATTAAATAAAACAATAAAACTAAATCATGAAAAGATATCAAAACTTCTCAACTGTGACACTTCGAAATACGGTAAATAATGATATACAGTTAATGCAGCAGGCTAGCAAAGCTCTGACCAGCCAACAATCTAACTGGAAATGATAGCAATGCCACTGCCTACACCAACAAACCATTGCATGTCCTCCTACACAATGGCATTTGGTGGCACATATTTTCAGGACTTGCGCGTGAAGTTGAATAGATGAACGGCCATGCAACTAGGGAGATGATTCACCCCCCACAATGCCTTGTTTCCCCATTCGTCCCAGGGTTATTTTATCGGTTGGCCACAGTCAGGACTTTACATCACAGCCTGTCCATTCTGAAAGTGTCCTCGGTGGCAGGGTCAGCCAGAACCATGTCAGGGTCATTGAGCATATGCAGTCCGTCCAGGGTGAGGGGGTCAATCTTGAGCTCGTCCAATGGGAACTGCGAATCCGCATCAAAGCTGACATCTCCAACGCCGGCCAGTGAGTTAGTTAACTCCTTAGAAAGGCTGGGCGGAGACTCGCCTGTGACTAAAATTCAAGATTTGGAGAAACATTTGACATTCAATAAATCGAAACACCAACTAGATCACTGCCAAAATTCAAAATGATTAATGCAACTTTTTTCAGTTAATCTGTAACAAACGGAAAAAAAAAATACTAAATATGATTCACCATCGTAAAACAACTGACTCATCAGGCCAAGATGAATGAATTACTAGAGCGTGTGCGCACAGGGCCAAACTGACAGGAATTACATGACACGCTTGCCAACTGGCTCGGCTGCCGCTTGCTACCTGTGAGGATGATGTTTGGGATGTTGCCATGGCTACTGTAGCCCAGCTGCTGGGAGTCGTGCAGGCTGCTCCCTGTCAGACCCATCATGGCTGCCTGTGTGTAGTTAAGGGTGGAGCACTGGCTGTACAGGCTGTTGGAACTGATTGGGTTCTCAATCATGTTGAACTGCTCCAGCTGTGTAAGTACAAACGAACAAAAAATAGACATGTGTAATCAGTCAGGCAATGGAATACAGAGAAGAGGCACAACTTATAAGTTCACCGCTCAAAAAAATTAAGGGAACACTTAATAAATCACACATCGGGTCTCGATGAAGGAAATATATTAAATCTTCAAAATCTTTACTGTACGTTGTGTAATTAGTTGAGAATAAAATGACATAACAATGGTCAATGGAAACCAAAATCACCAACCGAATGAGGGCTAGATTCAAACTCACACTGAAAATCAAAGTAAACAATTGAAATCACAGGCTGTTTCACCTTGCCTGAATTTCATCACTTCAACTCATAATGTGACCTAGTGTTGTGTGCATGGCATGCCTGTATGCACTCCCCACAACGTCCGGGCATGCTCCTGATTAGACGACGGATGGTGTCCTGGGGGGGATCTCCTCCCAGACCTGAATCAGAGCATCAGTGAGCTCCTGGACAGTATGTGGCGCTACTTGACATCGTTGGATGCACTGATACATAACATCCCAGAGGTTCTCAATTGGATTCAGGTCTGGGGAACGTGAGGGCCACTCAATGGCATCAATGCCTTCATCATCCAGGAACTGCCCACACACTGGCCACATGAGGCCGGGCATTGTCCTGCACCAGGAGGAACCCAGGGCCCACAGCACCAGCGTAAGGTCTGAAGATGGGTCTGAGGATTTCATCCTGGTACCTAACAGCAGTCAGGGTACCGTTGGCTAGTATGTGGAGGACTGTGCGACCCTCCAAGGATATGCCTCCCCAGACCAACACTGACCCACAGCCAAACCGGTCATGCTGGATGATGTTGCAGGCAGCATAATGTTCACCACGGCGTCTCCAGGCTCGTTTACGTCTGTCACATGTGCTCACTGTGAACCTGCTCTCATCTGTGAAGAGAACGGATTGACAATTTTGGTGTTCTTTCGCGAATGCCAATCGAGCTGCACGTTGCTGGGCTGTGAGCACAGGTCCCACTAGAGGACGTCGGGCCCTCATGCCAGTCTGTTTCTGACCGTTTGGTTAGAAACATGCACACCAGTAGCCCATTGGAGGTCATTTTGTAGGGCCCTGGCAGTGCTCCTCCTGTTCCTCCTTGCACAAAGGAGCAGATACCGGTCCTGCTGCTGGGTTGATGCCCTTCTACTGGCCTATCCAGCTCTCCTTGTGTAATGGCCTGTCTCCTGGTATCTCCTCCATGTTCTTGAGACTGTACTGGGAGACACAGCAAACCTTTTTGTGATGGCATGTATGGATGTGTCATCCTGGAGGAGCTGGACTACCTGTGCAACCTGAAAGGGCTGCAGGTACCGCCATATGCTACCAGTACTGACAAAGACAATAGCAAATTGCAAAACTTGAGAAGAATCAGTCAGGAAGAATAAGGAGAGAGCAATTGTCTGTGGCCACCACCTGAAAAAAAAAACATTCCCTTTCATCAAACTGGACAGACTGATATCCCTGAAGTTTGACTTGGTGTTATACTATGATGATTGCGTGTTCCCTTAATTTTTTTGAGCAGTGTATATGGATATATTTGGGGATATGGGGTGGCAGTGAAAATAGTTGCAGTGGCTGAAGTAATCACCTGGTGCGAGAGCGCATTGGTCTGCCTGGACGCTAACTGTTGATCGTAGAATGAATCCCCAAATATACTGCCCACCACTGGAATGTGCTGAAAGAGACATTGGACCACTAATTACAAGTTCTACAAAACATTTTATGGAAACGAATAGACCTATGAATAGTTAATACAGCCTTTGTTGCAGGTGATCTCAGGGGTTTAAATGGGAAAGCTACAGTCGTGAGACGTAACAAAGCACAAGCATGAGGAAAACCACAAGCGAGAAGATTCAAGCAGTTAGAAAATGTCTGTTTACGATGGTGCAACACAAGCATCTGATAACACGGTAATGCCTATTCAAGCCATGTTAAAAATGTTTAACATCTACAATACACTTCAGCAGTAGATTGAAAAAAACTCAAGAGAAATAGCACTTAATAATCAGCAGAATATATATTAAAAAATCTGGTCCTTTTTAGAAAATTGATAGTGTGAGTTAGCAAAACAAACCCTACAAATAAATGCAAATTAAGTTTGCTTAACTTGCCCATGGAGTGAGTCATATTGACTTTTTGCTCTCTACTAATTCCGTGATGTCCAAGGTCCAACAAACTGGTATTATCTCAGGAACTCCCAACAGGCTCAAGTTAAATGAACATAGGAGCTCGCCTGATCTACTCTCAGAAGTGCCTTTTTCTTTTTGATACTTTGTTGGCTTTGTCTTGTTATTTAGAAGCAATCAAGTAGTTTGTTTTTGTTCTCAATAGGCCAGTTAATCTGTGAAGTTGCGTAGCACTTGCTTTGTTTTAGGTTGTATTTGCGGTCTTAATTAATGTGGTTTGGCCCTCTCCAGGCTGCTTTAAATTGGGGTGAGTATTTAGTCTTCTTCATTTCCTCAAGCGTCAGCCTGAAACAGCATTTTGTCTAGCAGCAATGTTGTCGCCTGCAGCTAAGACTGTTGCCAAAACTACAACAGTTCTGCAGAGTTGTTGAGTTAGGACTTTATCGCCAAAACAAAGACATTTCGCCGAGTTGTTCTGCCAAGTTATTCGAGGAAGGTAAGAGAGGAAAATACCCAATCAGTTGTACTGTCGTACCTATCCTTTGTCCCGTGTTAAATGGGACAAAATGTGTTCCCAGACCGGACAAACCAGGTGGAATACCTGCTATCTGGCAGTATTGGGAACTGTCAATCTGATGTCAAAAGAACAGAATTCATCTCAGCCCATGTTGTCCTCCAGGCTCTTGACTCCCTCACCCTGACAGAAACATGGATTTACCAAGAAAACACTGCTACTCCGGGTGCACTCTCTTTATCTGATTGTGTTTTCCCATAGTCCAAGACCACCTGTCCATAGTCCAAGACCACCTGTCCATAGTCCAAGACCACCTGTCCATAGTCCAAGATGCAGGGCAACTTATTTCTTCAAACTGTAGATTCTCTTCTCTCTTGCTCACCTTCCCATTTGCTTTTTTTAATTCCATGCTGCTATTGAGACCTTTCTAAGCTTAACATTGTGGTCATCTATCGTCTGCCAGGTGCTCTTGGTGACTTCCTGAATGAGCTTTAAGTGCTGATTAGGTTATTCCCTGACTATAACATTCTTTGCATGTGAACCAATGACACACACAAAGTGTGATTTAAATACATTTAATTTTTTTTTAAATGAAATAAAATATAAATACAATACAAGTATTCACCCCTTTTGTGAATACAAATTTACCACTAAATTAGTAAATGGAGTCACATTTTTGTTAAATCCCACGGGAATCATTAAGAAATGCCTAACCTTGTTATCCGCAAGCAACAGGAGGCCCACACCCAATTGCTTTTTGGCAAATTGACTGTAATTGCCCCACTATGAAGACCCCAAAGACGTTACATTGGCAGGACGGGGCGGTAGGTGGGACGGGGGCGGTAGGAGGGGCGGGGCAGTAGGAGGGGCGGGGCAGTAGGAGGGGCGGTAGGGAGATTGTTCAGAGGTCTGTGTATTTCCTCAAGTACCCGCTTGTTATCAACATCAGAGGGCATATAAAGCAGTAAATAAACATTCACTCCAGATTTCTCTGATTCTATTTTTTGGATGTACATGCTGTTAAGATCTTCAATTGAAGCCTAATATAAAACAAAGGTAACCTGAGTGAATTAATTAAATGTTCATACTTATTTAATGAAAACAGTAATGTAACACCCCATGCATTACTTGCGCTCAATAACTGGTTGTGCCACCTTAAGAATGTGTTTAATTAAAGTCATTACAGCTTAAGTAATAACCAGACATAACAGGGCAAAATATTTTTAAGTTGTCCCATGCTCGCTTGGTAAGAGTATATTACTTTCAACACAAAGGTTGTGGGTTCAATTCCCACAGGTGGTCAGTATGTAAAAAGTATGAAACTGTAAGCAATCATTACAGCAAACCACACTGGATATGAGTGTCCGCTAAATGACTAAAATGTAAACATATTTAAACTTGTCTTGACAAGTAGACCTGTACATTTTGGCAACCTTGGGAATAATTTTAAAGCAGCATGGATTATGTTACATCTGGCAAAATCATTGAAGGATCCATCAACTCTGCTCTGTTTAAGAGAAGTCTAATGAAGAATTTTATTTAATCTGTTCATGGGATCAGGCTGAAGGACACCTGGGTCATACAGCAAACCAATGATCCAAAAAAACACAAGCAAGTCTACATTAGAATTGCAGAAAAGCAAAAAAACAACAACAATTAATTTGTGAATTGCCTAGTTGGAATGTTTAGACCAAAAACTTACACCTCAGTAAAAGCTGATCTGCATGGAAGAGTGGACCAAAATTTATTCCAATTTAAAAATTGGAAAGTGATCAAATAAAGGCATCGGGAAAACCGAGAGTGATCGGTTTTCACAGGCAAGGAAAAAAAGTATTTGTTCAGTCAGGTTCCCCTATATTTACAATGTTTTGGATGAAGATCTCAAAACATAAGAAAATCAGAAATAGGGCAAATACTTTTCCACAGCACTATACATGACTGATTGCCAGATAAAAATTCCTACAGGATGTAATAGGGTCCTCACAAAAGTGAGAGATATTCCTGGTTGGCAAAGCAAAATGTTTTGAGTTCCCGGTATGTTACAAAACCCCCACCATGAGTTAACCACGAAACAAACTCTTCCCCTACTCTTACCGGAGTGTTTTTCCGTCCTGTCCGCGCAATAGACTGAGAACCAGGAGATGTCAGGGGACTGATCGGAGTGGGATATTCAAGATTCTGTAAAGCAAAGAATATTAAATCCCTTAAGATCTCTCTGAAGTTATGATCCTGGCACGGAGTTAATCAATTCTGAGATTGGACATTTGCGATGAGAAAGCTTGGCAGCGGGTGGGTTGTATTACGTGACTAAAATAAAACACTATCCAGAGCTTGATGTCTGGACCAACAACGATCTGTACTTACACAGTATTTGTCTACATTTGACAAGTCAGAAATTTGTAGTACAGCACCATACAGTTTACCAAGGAGCAGAGATGTGTAGGTCAGTCAAGTAGAGTTCAGAACAATAGAGTTCTAAATTGTACAGTACAGTATTGTATTGACCTCAACTCTCCTTCAGGGCAGTGTGCTGTCAGAACTTATTTGGCATATGTCAGGAACATATTTGGTTGCCGATACGGTAACAGATTAAAACTCCCATATACCCTTACGCTCTATTACACGTTTGTAACTCTGTTACCATGTAACTCCATTAAATTAAATCTCAAATCTGTATTTGAATGATTAAATATTGCATCAAATGATACAGAAATTGGTGTTGATATCCACTTTTGCAAATTATTGTACATTCATACATTACTAAAGAATTGGTTTGTGCTGTATTAACTTAGTGTCTGTTCAGGTTTTGCATGTTAGATTAATTTTAACAATTACTTTATATTGCATTAAAGCAAAAATACATAAAAAAAAACATGCATAGCAATTGGACCAGTCCAAAATTTGAAAATGTGTATATTTTTTGTTTTATTTTATTATTTTTAAAATGTTTGATCTTATTACTGAGATATGACAGCGAAAGAAGAGCCAGGAAAAGGTAGGAGATAGTGAGAGCCAGAGTGACAGTGGGTTGGACTCAAACCATGACAACTCCGGTAGTCTAAGATGTACAAGTGTGCCTAGCTCTATGCTCTAAGCAAAAACAAAAAAAGTTGCAATGCGACAGCACTCAAAACTTCAGCCAATATGATAAGCAGACAGCGAGTTTTGGTCTAAAATAAGAGAAAATGGGGGGTGGGATTGCTGACACCACGGTTGGGAGCAAGAAGCTGGGATGAGGAGCAGCCAAGCACCAGCTTAGCGCCGTCGCCCTTACTTGAGGCGAGCCTCCAGGGGAGAAGCCTTGATTGGAGACTGGTGAGGTTGGAGACTGATTGGCCGGAGAGCCGGTCTGATTGCGATACTGTTGGAGGGAAAAGTGTTAACTAGTGCAGCAATCTTTAGCCACAGAGCACTGTGAGGTGGTCCCGAGGACAGCCTGAGGTGATCGCTACCTTGCGCCATCTATCCGCAGTTCAATCTGAACGATGAAATCATTAAACCATTCAGCCATTGCAGAAACTAACCAAATGGAACTCAAATTTCACTGGGATTTGGTGAAGCAGTCAAGGTTTCAACAGGCACGTGGAAAACTCAATCCAAAGCAGAATGTACGGTACGCAACTAGCTAAAGCTAGTGAGCAATAGTTATCCAATCTAATTAGGTCGGCAAAATGACAGAGCAGAGTGCAAGCGTTGCTCGAAATATCACAAAATGTATCTCACACTTGCCACTTAATAAACAATGCCACTTAATAAACGCTGCATTTTTGGAAAAGGGAACCGTAAGAAACCATTTTACTCTGTCTACATTTAGTGATACTGAATCATGAAACAAACAACAACGGATTAGATCATCTTACAGCAAACAATCAGTTGTCTGGCTCGTAGATTCATTTCCCAATTTGTATCAATCCTCATTTAGTTAAATCAGTAACTTTCTGGCCGATATGCATAAATGCTTTCATGATCTACCATCGATCTACTAGTCTGGTAAAATTTCTGGACAGGCAATGGGATGACAGCCCGCTTCTCAGAACGCCACCACTTTATAAAGCATGCTAGACACACCACACCGCTCCTCCACCAGAAGGGAATATGAGAAATGTGTTTTCACTGAATAAACCTCTGCCCAGGCTTTTCAACGCATTTCATCATCATCCAGTTGTGACGTTGCGTTTCGCTTCAAGCCCAATGGACCGCTTCAACAATTTCAATCACTCCATATCAAGAGATGGCATAGTGCAAACCAACTCGGTGTCATACAGAAGTATAGAAATGCGAAGCGCCACAGCAAGCACTGGAAGCAAACGGTACTTTCAGGCCTAAAGCGCTGGCTTTTCCCCGGTAATCAGGCGGCTCGGTTCGCGTCCCGGGCTCCGCGTGGTTTAGTCACAACTCACCGAATTAAGGTTGATGCTGGCGGTGGTCTGCACCTGGCTGCCCGGGGAGGACTGGGAGGCGGCGGGGCCGGTGGCCAGGGGGAGGGTGATCAGCCTGATGCCCTGGGGCAGGGCCTGCTGCTGCAGGTCACTGAGCACCTGGGCCTGCGCCTGGGCCGTCAGCTGGCTGAAGAAGGCGTACTGGGATAACTGCTGCTCCAGGGTCAATGCGTCCATCGCCACGGCCTGGTAATGAAGCAGGAGGGGAAAAGGGCAGTCACTTAACCGGGTTATGAAACGTCTGGGTGAAACGACATAGGGTAGATAAGGGTTACAACGCGGTTATTAGTAGTGGGAGGTAGCTGGCCAACTTGGCTAATTGGTTGGTGAAACAGATTATATGAAAGGAATTCGATTGTATTAGTTACATCACTTAATGTATAAAAGGTGCAGTGATGGTTACATACTATCTTCCTGAACATTACAGAACAATATCCATAACAATCAAATGCAAAATAAGTGAAGGTAACATGCATAAAATGGAAATCATGTGTAAATGTTGGTGTAGCTAGCTAACTATATGTAAGATGTAACCGAACTGAGAAACATAAATATTTATAACATTTTCCACACAACCATTCCATTTGGCTAGCATGTTTCAAAGAGAGATTCTCCCTTCATCAAAATCTGTTTTTGCCTGACCGTGTCTGCCGGACACGTCAGTGACTGAGTGAGTGACAGACTGACTACCCCTTGTTAAATAGCGTAGCGGTTAGAGACGCAGACTCCCACGCAGGGGACCAGTGTTCGAACCTCGCCGTAGTCAAAGCAAATTATGCATTAGGATTTGTTCAGGACAGACAAAAACTTCGCTGAATACAACCTTTTTTTTGCTGCATTTCATTGTACTCCACTTGTACTGTTCAATGACAACAAAGTTCTATCTCATTGTCAGTAGCTACCTTGCAGTAAGCCTAAAATAAAACTGTTTACGGTTATATTGCGACAATTTCTGGTCTATTTTCAAAGTATGCATCCGTGCATGCTTTTTGGGGTAATATAGGCTAGATCACAACCCTTTGGGCAGTAAAAGAGGAGGGGTTTCCACGATTCTCTCATCTTTTCACTTGACGAAAAAGTCAGTTATCGTCTCCTATATTGATAGTTATTAGATAAGATTCAACTTTGTCATTGAACAGTACAAGTATAGTATAACGAATTGCAGCATTGTATCAATGTTATTCACAAATGAAAGAAAAACTAGCGTTGTTGTGCCTTAAATTAAATAGCTTTGGCAGTGTTAAGTGGATCTTCAGTCTCACAAGCAATCACTCAATTCTACTCCAAGTAGTAAGTTAGATACTAGCCTATTACTGGCTAAAATGCTGTTAAAACAGCCAGTGGCAAAAGCCATACAGTTCATAGATGTTATTTGTGGTGGAAGTAAAATTAATAAACAACGTTAGTCAGTTTAACACAATGCTTAATAGTGTCTAGCGAAATATTCAAACTTGGCGTGATGTTAATGCATGACAAAATAATCTAATGTCGAGACGCTATACTGACACTCGGCATGCGTATGGCTTCATGGTGTAGTGGTTAAAGAAACAGCCTCTCACATGGGAGACCCAGGTTTGAATCCAGTGAGGGCAACAACATTCATCCCTTCTAATCGTGGGCAGGCCGAACAAAGCTTGCCTGGTTCCTTTTCTTGTAAACTAACTTATTGATGAGTGTGATAAAAAAAACACCTTAATGATACTTCAGGATCACTGTTTACTGAACTCAATAGAAGCTAAACAGCTGTGGATTCGATTTAAACAATATATGAATCAGGCTTTAGGCTCTTTGAAGAAAAAAAAAACCTGAAGGACAAATCCTATTTACAGGTACCTTAAACTGATATCCCCTTGTTGCAGTTCAATAATATCACAGTTGACTGTGAGAAAACATTAACATCTCACCTGGATGTTAAGAGGGGGCGTCAGGGTGGGAGAGAGCTGCTGTGGGGACGGCTGTGGTTGGGTGTCTGCGTTGAGTGTTAGGGGAATCAACGCAGGCTGTCGACGCTGGGCAGTTACTGTCATGGTAGGCTGAGGGGTGGTGGTGATACCTGGGACACATCAGGACATGCAAAAGTCTTAGAAGCACAACAAAACTTGTCGTGTAGAAAAGACACAGCATAACTAGACAGTGTTTGTTATTATTCCAGGTGCCAGTCTGACGTGACTTTAATAACTAGCTGGTGAGCTCACCAGTGAGCAAGTGAAGTGGCGAACCTTAGCTAGTAGTCAGCTAGCATTGAAGCCAAACGAAAAGAAGCAGCGGAGTCATGGAATTGTAACAAATTCTCCCATAGCTTTACATTTACCTACCGCTCCTTTTATGGTGGGAGATAAGTTAAAACAGAATTTTTTAATCCATAGGAGCCCGTTCACCAAAAAAAAATGGAATAAAATCACATTTCAAATTATCGTCTGAGTATAGAAAACTTTCTTTAATTGTCTACACCTCCGGAAAAAATTAAGAGACCACTGTACCTTTTTCTTTCCTTTCCAAAAAAGTTGAAAAGGAAAGTTTTGAATGAGGAACAGAAGCGTTCAATTTGCAGTGGTCTCTTAATTTTAACCCTTCTGTTCCTCACTCAAAACCTTCCTTTTCGAGATTTTTGGAAAGGAAAGAAAAAGGTGCAGTGGTCTCTTAATTTTTTCCGGTGCTGTATTTGAAAACAACTCATGAAGTCACCCGCTAACTGACTGGGCGGTTTGATGGATAAAACCCACTGCTAGCTCTGGGCGGTTTGATGGATTAAACCCACTGCTACATCTGGGCGGTTTGATGGACAAAACCCACTGCTAGCTCTGGGCGGTTAGATGGACAAAACCCACTGCTAGCACTGGGCGGTTTGATGGATAAAACCCACTGCTAGCACTGGGCGGTTTTGATGGATAAAACCCACTGCTAGCTCTCGGTTCCTCGCAAAACTACCATAAAAATTGTAAAATAATGTTTATGTTGACAGACGAGGGAGTAACAGCGTGTAATACTGAACAATCTGGATGCCACAATGATTAATAGCATAGCCGCCGATATGGCAGTCAATGCTGCTGCCCTGTGGACATGACTACGTCAATGTGACCACATTGTCCCCACACCACTGGAGAAATAAACTGTCACTAACGGGTTGTCGGGGGTAATTAAAGTGACCTCTTTCCCCTCCCAAGACAAATGGCAGGTAGCTATAGCAAAAAGTGTTCTTGGCAAAACAATTAGCTTTTCAGAAGGAATTTCCAAACGTGTTGGCATCGGTCATATGATCGTCCTCTCACCGTGACTGGCAGCACTGATGCCAAGGTGGGTTAGGTTGGTGGTTAGACTGCCTGTGCTGGAGCTAAGGGAAGGAAACGCCACGATGTCATCTGGGTCCAGCGGAGTAGGCAGCGGTGGGGGGAACTGGATGTTGGTCAGATCAGGCAGGGAGCCTCCCGTGTTGAGCGTGGCTGGGGCCAATGATGTGTTCACTTCCTGATCGGGTGATGGAAATATACTGCAGGGGAGCAGAAAAGCGGTACGCTTTTTCTAAAACACGTCTGGCGTACGTTTGGTATCATATTTGTTTGTGGCCGGTGATCTTTTTCACGCAGCCACTTCACACAGTTGCCTCAGAAGACCGTGTCACGGTATATGAGTTGGTATTTGAAGTTGGCATTTCAGTTGCACATGCCACCTTGCACCTTCAACTTGCCTTCATTGCACACTTAGAATTGCCATCGTACTTGCATTTTTCAGTTGTTACATACACATGTCTACCTCTGAACCTCGTTGCTACTATCTGTGCACATGCTACCTTACTCCTTCAATAGCATTTAGAATGCTATTTAGAATCGCCATTTGAACCCGCACAACTATTTATCCCACTTTCCTGCTCTCCTCCATTTGCCTTAATTGCACATTTAGTATTGCTATTTGTACTGCATTTGCCTTCCTTGCACATCTATACATTCCACTTGTAATACACATATACCTAATATTTTGTAAATTTTCTGCCCTCTTCTATTTGCACTTCCGAATAGATTTCATTTCATTGTATTGTACTTGTTCAATGACAAAGTTGAATCTAATCTAATCTAATGAGCAATAGCAATAACTCACTTGATCCCAGGCACTTCGCAGGACTTGGTCCTTGATGAGTCATTCTGAAAGGAAAAGCACAGTCATAAGAAAAGTCATGGTAAGCGTGAGCAGGCAGTGGTACTGTGGTGTGGCCTACACCTCACATCTCTACCTTTTTGTTATCCCACTGTGTTTCCTTATCTGCTTCGGATTCAGCCTTCTCAGTCCCAGGAACTGTAAGCAGCAGCACTTAATGGAAAAAAAGAGCAAGAGGTAACTAAATACTATCAAAGATGAATCAGCCCATGTGCTTTGGTTAAACTAATTGGGGGTGTAGCTATTAAGCCCACCAAAACTTAAGTTCACACATTTCAAATAAATACAGCAAACATTTCTGAAAACAAAATGAAGATTTCAGAGTTTTAGATTGAACTTATCGTGCTAATCTCTCTTCCTCCGCTGTCATAAGAGCTTCAGTGGGTTCTCTCTTCAGGTGCATCATGCATCAGAGTCATGCTCCTGTGCAAACTGACTTTGCCAGCTGCTACATTAGGATTTGTTCAGGATAGACAAAAACTTTGCCGGCTGCTACATTAGGATTTGTTCAGGATAGACAAAAACTTTGCCGGCTGCTACATTAGGATTTGTTCAGGATAGACAAAAACTTTGCCGGCTGCTACATTAGGATTTGTTCAGGATAGACAAAAACTTTGCCGGCTGCTACATTAGGATTTGTTCAGGATAGACAAAAACTTTGCTGGCTACAACCTTCAGTAGCTACGGTATGGTAAGCCTAATACGAAACTGTTTATGGTTATATTGCCACTATTTAACACAATGCTTAATGGTGTCTAGGTATATATTCAAACTTGACATGATGTTAACGCATGAAAAAATGATCTAATGTAGAAGCTATACTGACACTCGGCGTAAACATATTATGCATCTACATTACAGTAAGCCTAAAATAAAACTTAACGGTTATATTGCTACTGTTACTGGTGAATTTTTGAAGTACATATCAGGGCATGCTTTTTAGCGTAATCTTGTATCACAGCCCCTTGCACAGCAAAAGCCCAGCAAGTCCTGTGGCCTTGGAAGGAATATCCCCAACTTCAATGTTTTCACCCGGGTTCGATTCCCCTCTCAGTTGCTCTAATTTTTGCCTCTCAGAAATATTCATCCACATTTATCCACTACTTTTCAGCCATCGCACAACAATATATATCCACTCAGCAATGCCACAAATCTTATATTTTTAAGAGAAAAATTGTATTACATGACCCTTTTATACTGTTATTGTTTTCTAAAGAAATAAACCAGCCATAGAGTGATTTGAGTCACTGTTTTTGTTATATGTAGGCTGTATAGCTATTAGCTAGCCATCTACAGTAATCGTTGTACAAGAGTACACTTTAGTTCCATTAATAAACATTCTGTTGTCCATGTTATTTCAGCAAAAATGTAATAGCTGAGGTAAAAGTTGCATTCCCACTGCTTAAATAGCGTAATGGTTAAAGACACAGTCTGCCACGTAGAAAACTGCAGATCGAAACTAGCCAGAGACGACAACATTCATCCCTTTTAATTGCGGGCTGGCTGAACTAGGCTTGCCTGGTTCCTTTTCTGGTTTATAACGAATAGATAATTACATTTTCTATTATCAACATGATCATTAGCTGTTGCAAACATAGCATAACTTTTTTTCTTCTTTCA
Source organism: Esox masquinongy (assembly GCA_016801175.1). Taxonomy (NCBI): domain Eukaryota; kingdom Metazoa; phylum Chordata; class Actinopteri; order Esociformes; family Esocidae; genus Esox; species Esox masquinongy. The sequence goes on from JACXGI010004987.1 coordinate 23,812, forward strand.
GGCATTACTTCTGAAATGAAAACATTTGTTCTCATTATAATATATTGTAGGTCTATCAGTGTATACAAATTTAAGTTTCATTTAACAGTAAAATAAAACAGTGTTGGAAAATGTCAAGCAAAGTTACTTCACATCTAGCTATTGTATGGTTTGCATTCAATTAAGAGTTTTTTGACATGGTGTGAGTGCTGGCTCAAAAAACCCAGCTTTAACGTCCCTTCAAAAAAATTATTACATTTGACACAATATAACACAATATTTCTCTCATCAGCAAACAGTGGTTGGTTGTATACCTACATCAAAATGCAAGGGCATTACAGAAAGAGAGCAACAACTCAAAAACGGACAAGACCTGTTAGTGGAACCCAACCTCCTTCATGTCATAAATGATCCATAAGACTCCTCAGCTGTGGATTCATGTATAAGTAAATTGGATCAAGCCTGAATAAATAGAAGCTGTTTCATGCCCATGTAACTCGATCTTCCATTACCCCTTTTAGACTGGAGCTCTTGTGATCCGCCTGCGAACGAGTCCTGGGGCACAGGGTTCATGGCGCTCTGATGTAGGGCTGAGTCCGAGTTTGTCCTATGGCGTTAGAACAAAAAGAGCTCAAGAAGTTGTGTCTGTGGTCCTGAATCTTCCACCAGACTTCTGACATGTTATTTGTCAGCACCTCGGTCAAATACATTTCATCTGTTAAACTGAACATACCGTTTCTTTTTAAAAATATTTTTTCAGGCATTTTGTGTGTTAACAGACATGAGGCGAAAGATAGAGGAGAGTGCTTTTGCTGAAAGAACAGTCGGTCAGATTGAAACCCATACTTCAGCGGTACACAAGCACCGGAGAAAGCGATTTAGACCACCGGACCACAGAATACTGTTTCTAACTGAATACTGTCCAGAATATGAAGTGGTCATTATTGGCCTACCTCCTCCAACTGGTATCCGGTGGGGGCGAGAGGTACACTGAGCCATAGGGGCAGCTGTCAATGTGAATCTCAGTTAAGAACAAAACCGGCAGGGAAATATAAAATCAAGCATGAGTTATTTTTATGATGGTCAAACTAACCATCTGCATTCATACAACAAAGAGCAAACAGTAAGAATTAGCCGAAATCGACAACAGCACAATGTTTTAAACAAGAGCAATGGTAATTAAGTTAATTGAGCTACTTAAGCAATTAAATTAATTACATTTTATAAAGACCGATTTGTTCTTAACCAAAAAAAAAAATTTGCTGAGTGCAGAAGGATATCTGGCGGCCATGTTTGTCCACGGAGAGGGGCCGTCGGTGAGGGGAGGCGATCCGGTTCCGATCGCGGTAAACACGGTCCACCAGCCCGTGATGCCTGGTAGACCGACTGGTGTCCAAAGCGGAGTTCTGGACAGGAAAACAACCATACGAGAAAAACAGGGCATTTAAAACATCAGAAACATACTATTAAAATGTCTTGGGGTAATATGGCGCAAAAGTAATAGTTTAAAATGGGTCAAGCTATGGGCCATCATACTCATGCTCAAGTTAACAACATATTTAAAAAATGGAAAGCCATGATATAGAAAGCAATGATAGGCTACTAGCATTTTTTTATATGTATATATATTTCAAGATGGGTTGAGGGTGTCTGATGCAATATGTTTGCTTTCTTCTGAGACAAGGCTTACCAAACAAAGGCAGCGGATCACTACTAATACGCAAAGACCAATCTCTGTACATTTGCAATACAGGCTACGTGAAGTGTTTTGAATTTGATTCTTGTTAAATAATACAGGATATCTCGACGGTGAAAGCTTCATGGAAGCTTTCATGGAAGCTTTTAAAGATTGACATTTTCCTCAGGTGAGTTTTTGTAATTCTTTAATGACAAATCAAAATCAAAAGTTTTACCAACTGGTGGAGAAGCTGAAAGCTCACCTGAAAAGGCAGGTCAATGTTGCTATTTCCAATCTGATTGACATTGGGCAGTGAGCCTCCACAGTACTGTCCACGAATCTGCCCTAGTTGCAAATACTGGGTCTTCTGTAACTGCAACTGTGCAAAGTAAAATGGCATGAAAGCGTGAATGAATGATTAAACAGATAGGCCTATATGAAAAATGACACAAAAATGTTCATATAAAAGTTAACCAGGGTAAAATATTGAATGGACCACATCTAAAAAGACAAGATGAGATAAGGTCATAAAAATATAGGTTAATATGGGTTGCAAACTGCTTAGTTCTTAACTGAATCTATCAAATTAGTGCAAAATCAGTGCTGTCCCTTAAGGTGAGAAGTCAGTAGGCCCAAACCACAGCTGGAAGCTATGTTAATTTCATAATGAGTCTGACTGCAATGATGGACGCATTTGCCAAGAGGTGTTTTACACTTGAAATAATGTCTTAATATACAATCTTTAAAATAAAGCATGAACAATGAAATAGCCAGAAACGCCATGTGTACTGAAACCCATTTTAGGACATGTGAAGCCATGTCCTAAAACAACCACATAAAACCACACTGCTGCACTCCTGGGGCCGGTTTCGCAGACACAGATTAAGCCTAGTCTACGACTAAAAAAATGAAGTTCAATAGAAAACTGCATATATTTTTCCATTTTATCATTACCGTATACAATTCATAACCGGTAGGTTCGTTACAATATTGCAGGCAACATTTGTAGTAATATTTCTCTGTTTATTAGTCTGCACATACATTAGGTTAATCAGAAGCAACCTCTATATAGCCTAGACATATCCGAGACGATTTCGAATAAAATTGGGTAAATTTTGCTTCTTTCAATACACATTACACTGTTTGTCCAATAGAAGGCGGTATGTGTTCTGAAACCCATTGTGAGCTATCAACTTTTAAATGCCAGCGAGGGAAGAAAGATTAATCCATGCAACAAAAGTATGAATAGACAACCGTTTACGGTTGCCTTATTACTTAATGATTTGTCACCAACTTAATTAATAATGAATTGCATGAATGATGGATTGAACAAAAGCCTGATTTTGTGAGGTTGAAAACAGTCTAACGGCATTTAAAACAACCCAGCATGAAAAAAAGCGTTGCCAGAAACCAACCAACAGCCAATTATTCGCATTACAGATATTACTCAGTTTCAGACAGGGCATGGTTTGGTAGTTTGCAAACATGCAAACCCATTGCATGGCATACATGGAAAACAATTGTAAATGGCAAAATATCAAAATGGCTTGTAAGCATTGGAGTTAAGCAGTGTTCTAGCAGGTAAAACACTGAAACGTTACAGTCTGTCAAACACATCAAAACGTACAATCTTTATAGCTTGCTACAATGAACCTAGTATGCTACAGTACGTTGCACAGTGATGCTGAGAATGCACGGGGAAAATGAATATGAGCAGGTGTCTGCTTGCTAGCTTGCTGCTGACCTACCTGGCTGGCTATTTTACAAACATCAACAAAGACAGCTCGCGGGATAAATAACTATCAAGCAAGCTAGTAGGTTACAAATTGATTGCAAAATGACACCCAAATCAATGAAGTGTATCAAAATACCAGTATTCAGCTGCCATTGCAAAGTAATCATTCCAGCTGGCTAAAAACAACTTGTCACAAAAACATGCTGCCTGCAGCTACATAGCAAGCTTGAACGGTATTGCCAGTAGCTAACGTTAGCTAGCTTGACTAGCAGCCGATTTACTTAACAATACGAGTGACTTACCCGAGCAGCTCTAGTAATGTTTAGGTCTTTCATCACCTCCTCGAAAGCCGCAGTCTCCTCCGCCTGTTTCTGATTATGTAAAGCGATTTTTTCGCTAAATTTGCGTGGATTATTTGAGCTCGCCATCTTTTGCTCTTCTTCTCAATGGAACGTTACGCACAACGCTTGGATACGATGGTTTTGTCGTCATTACGCGTAGCTATTAAATTAAAAACAAATCTAATGCTGCAGTACATACAATGTTACTATTGCATTTAATGGAAATCCCATGATGAGTATCATCATGTCTTTAAATCGGGATATAATAATCATTGTCATTAAACATAATCAACATCATCAACGGTTAACAACGTTTTTTTATCTGTACCCTATCTGGACAGCAAATACTGGTTTGTTGTATGGTAGCCTACATATCAGTGCTCTAATTAAGAAATTAAAACAGAACAACAAAACAAATACAAACACAATATATTTCGAGAAATGTTATTTGATATAAAGCACAAAATACATATTAAAAACGCAACATGCGACGAAGATTTCCCAAAAAATCTTATGTCAAACTTTTCCCTCATGCCTCTTGGTTAGATATTTTTTTCACATATTTGGTTGTTCTTCTGTGTTAGTATGAGTTTAAAACTGGAGCTTGTATAATATGTCATCTATTTTTTAATAAACCTTACACAGAATGGTCCTATGTGTCTGTTGTTCAATTATTGGGGGAAAAAGAATTGTCCGGTAGATTTTGAATGTACCTTACATGTGGCTGGTGGACTAAAAATGACGATAATTATGATGAAAAAGAATCAGGTCAGATAAAGGAAAATTGGAAAACAACAGTTATCCACGTTTGATTAAAAAAAACACTCAACGTCTGGGGTGTATCCAAGTTCTGTTGCAAACCGTAAAACAAGTGTCCATTTGAATAATTCTGGGCCAAAAGCGGTAGCGGATACAACTGTATCCTTAAAGAGCAATGGGCTGAATTCGTGCTGCAGCAGTAATGGGCGTAAGAGGCTTGCCATAGAGAAATTGCAAGGAACTGGGCAGGGTGAAGACAGAAAATGGAGTGGAAGACCCAGAGCTGTCTGCACAGGCCTTGAAGGACAGAAGGAATCCAGTGGCGCTTGCTCAGTATCTGTCAAAGTCTTCAGGTTCCCAAGTACACACATCGACTGCGAGAAGTCTTATAAGAAACGTCCAATTTGATGCCAGCCCGCCTCAAGCTCAACCTCAACAAGACAGCTGCTCATCATCCTACTATTCCCTTCAAAATGGTAGTAATAGTGAAGTCTGAAGTACTCAGACTCAGTAAGACAATGTGATTACTTCCAGTTACTTGTAGATTACGTATCTAAATCATAGGAGACATTAGAATAAAACAACTATGTTGGGGTTAGGATGGTGCAATGGTTAGGATGCAGATATACTGCTGAATCATGTTTGAATCGGATCTATTCTGCCAGCAAAAACTCTCCACTGTCTCCATTCAACAAAGTAACAAAAATACATGATTTTGATTGCAGGATCAATCAGTGTTACAAATTACATAGATGGCCATAAACGGATAAGACATTTTATAGCTAGGCCATATGTTTCTACACCCATTGCTTTCTAATTCAATATAATAATATGAATTGCCTGCCTGTCGTCAGATTTCCAGGCATTCCAATCGATAACAAAAACAATATGTACTTTTCAGCCCACTCTGTTGTTTCTGCTTTTCTTGCCATGGAGCACTCAAACAACTGATAGGGCTGCAGTGTCATTCGCAAGTTTATATGAAATGCCATAAGAAATCTAAGATATCTAGATTACCTCCCCTACAGTATAGAATGTCAGATGTTTTGCCCCGCTACCCCCGAAATTCAGCGAGACTCAAAGTATTTGCGCACAAATGTGAACACGTGCACACGACCGCAATGGCGTCGCAAATGTAGTCTCGACCCCAACTACAGGAGCTGGGTATCAGCTTGACCTTTCGTCGTGGAACGTGACTGACAGTAAATGAATAATATTAAACCCATAAAAGTTTATCTAAAACGCATTTATTGTCAACAAAGGTATTGTGTACATTCTCTATGGACTCTACTTAACACCTGGGGGTTTGCATTTGTTCCTGGAATATCAACAAAGTTGTTGTAAATCTGTTTTCTTTTTTAAATATTTACTTGATACCCCCACTACACCACAGAACCCAACATGAGCGTACAGCTCTGCCTCCCGCTGGTTTCTTGGCCAACCCACGGATACGCAAGGACAGCTCCAGATCAGCCCAGTTTTCTCTCCTGGCACCGGCTCCCCTCCACGGGTCTGGAAAGCAGATTCTCAGACCATTTTCCGAAAACATCGGAAATCCTCTCTTCCAAGTAGGCTATCTTGAATATGACATCCCAGTCTTTTTGGAGTGTGATATTTTATACAGGCTTTCTTTTCACTTTGACATACAGGTCAGGAATGTGGAGTAAATAAGCTGTAAAAGTTCCCGTTGTATTTTCAAGAACTGTGGTACAGTGGGCAGCATCGTGTAACGAATATTAGTCACTAGGGGAAACCACGTGTTGTTTTTGATCAAAATAAATAGCAAAGTACCGAAGTCCATGATAAAACACTAAAATCTGCTTAATCCATTGGATACAATAACATTTTCTCCAGGACAACTGCAAAAAAAAGTCATGGCAGACGCACCAGAACAGCTTTCCAAAAGATGTTTTCCAGAATGGTCCACGCAGTCTCCGTTCCGAATATACTTTAAAAATGATATCATCGTTTCGAAATAGACAAATTGAATATTAAACATACAGCATATTGATTATTGCTTTTTGTCAGTGATTCCCATCATCATCATTTTATATTTAAAAAAATTATTGAGTAGGATGTGTAAATTGGAAGACTCACTAACAAATAACTGACAAACAAAAGGTAAAAAATACTTTTAAGTATGAATTTTCTAGAATTGTGAATAAGGTTTGACTTCAATTTACATTAATCTGTCATACCAATAACATTTTGAAGTTCTATAAAATCCACCAGAGGCTAGCTGTTTTTAGTTAATGTTTAATGTTCGTAAATATACACAAAAGTCTACATTCTCCTTTGATTTCGGTGGACTCCACTTATAATGCACTTAAAATATAAATACAGTATATGTGTGCTTCTGAGTTGGACAGACAAAACATCGAGAACACTAAGGCAAACGGGTGACGTTTTCAGCCATGGACATGTTGTGCATCCAAATAAAATGGACCGTTAGAAACTGGCCTCCACTACTGTAACATGAGTGATAGACAGTAACAAATCAGTTTTGCATACAATATTTACAGTCTCACAAATAATCAACTCCTTATGAAATCGCAAATTTAACCACTTAAAATAATCACATATCCCTAATGCTCGAGTTTGTCTAATATACTGTTCCTTCTACCTAGTCATTACCTTAACCCTACAGCCCCTTTTTCATCACTCTGAGGTTCAAAACTGTGGCAATAACGGACCGGTGAGCGCTGTAAGTCTGTATATCTACTCAACCCCACTTGTTTATCACCACTAAACACTACAGGTGTTGGACGAGACATAACACTTCATTGCAATACACAGTACATTGATATACACAGTATGACAGCGTAGAATATGTAGGAAGTAGGCTTGGTCGGTATACTGTATCCCAGGATATTTCAAAATAGCTACTGGATGCTTTTTAATACCTGTTTTAATAGCTGTTGTAAATATTTGAGGTTCTCTTTGATATTTGTAGGTGCTTTTTAATTAAATACCTGAAGTCAACATTTGTGATATATATCAGATAAAGCAGATTGTTTTTAATTTCACATTCTAAGCTAACACAGTTGAGCCTGGTCCCATTATTTCTTCCTTTGTGATTTATTTGTTTGAAAATCACAAAGGAAGAAATCCGCAGCTGGCGATGAGTCATTTGTTTTTACTTGCTAGTTAGCTAAGAAAGTAGCTGAATTAATAAGTACATGGAGCACCACTGTGAAAGTTTCTGCACTGTTTGACAACTCCAAAAAGACCTTCTGATAAATTATCTGTACAGTACATATATTCGGGGGAACTGACCCTGCTGTCCTTCCCAAATCTACACCCCTGGTCACTGGCACCTACCTATGCTTGTACAGCTCAGTGAGCTAGACCGCCAATCAGTTTGTTTATGATCAGTAGCCCAATTAGTTTGCATTTTGGTAATAGAACCCCAATGGGCTTTTTGTGCATTTTCTTTTGTAATGCCGGTAATTCTGTAAACCACCGGATGGAAGAAGGGTGATATAACTATATGAATATCTGGATACTGCCCAACCCTAGCTGGAAACCTATAGATTTCCTACACAAGGAGAACTAACCACTGATCATCTCAAATATTCACACAAAACACTTTTAAAAAAGTATTTAGCTGCCAAGAGAGACATTTTAGCTTCTTAGTTTGGGATATATGTTACTCCCTTAGTTCCTCAGAATACAGCCTCTTGATACTGAAATAGAGCAGATTACGTTGCAGAGTAAAAGTAGATAAAATTAACTAAAATAAACTTAAAACATTAGGAGAGCTACTGAAAATACATATTTTTAAAAGTACCTTTTACATCAATAGTACTCTGCAGTCAAATGTCATTAAATGTCATAGAAAAACTGTTAAAATTATCATTTGAATTATTGCACTCCATCGCAACATGCTAACCACTTCCTTTCTGCATTTGCATATTATTTCATATCCTGCAAATCTGTTAGTTAACAGGTTTTTGACTGTGGCTAACTGCCAGGGTTGGGATCAATTCCCTTTGAGTTCCGGTCAGTTCAGGAAGTACACACTGAAATTCAAATTGTTCCTCTTTACAAAGTATAGAAGAGCACTGGAATATGGAATTGGAATATCAGTGTACTTTCTTGAATTGACTGGAATGAAATGTTTGTCCAACTGTGATAGCAGCCACTTACAAAACGTACACCAGCCCTAGCCTTCACTCAATACCTGACACAGCTCAATTAAGATCCAGCACATAATTGCGGTCTATACGATGGAAGATTTAGTAAGAACTAATAACATGGTATAGTATAGCAAAATCATATTAATATTTCCACTTATTGCATCAAATACACACAGAGCCCGTGCCCTCATAAAACCAAGACAACCACTGAGATTGCAAGATATTTCAATGCAATGCTCCGTGTTGTTATTAATGACAGCTCAGTAAGCTGTAACAGTAAGCAGCAAGAACACATGGAAACAAATCGTCACAGTCACTTGGGGTCCTGGAGGTTTACCGCTGCGTGGTGTTTTGTGGAAGTATGATCGGTGTACACGCAATTCCTGCAAAAGACTCAGGGAAGTGCAAATCCCGTTCCCACTCGTCGGTCTCAGTGTTGTACACCTGCACGATGCTTGTGACATTGTTTAGATGCCAATTGTAGCCTCCAACTATATAAATCTTTTTATCTAACAAACAGCAGCCTGCCTCAGATTGCCCTGCCCGCATGGGGCTAACGGTGGTCCACTGGTCATTCTCAGGAACATAATACTCGACTGCCAGGACATCAAAGCAGCGGTCGACGTGGTCCATGCGACCGCCCAGGCAGTACACACGGTCTTTGGCGCTGATCATAGCATGAAGAACTCTGGGCTCGTTCATGGGCGATTTGAAGTCCCATTGGTCAGACGTGGGGTCGTAACAGTGCATTGTTTTCTTGTCGTCTACAGAAACACCGTAACCCCCTGAGATGTAGAGCTTGTCACCACAAGGACTCCCGGCGTGGCCCCAGATTCTGCGTTTTAGCGGCTCCACGTAGGTCCACTCGTTTCTCTTGGGGCAGTAGCACTCAACGGAAGACAGACTTCCAGATCGGTTTCGCCCTCCAGTGGCATAGAGTTGTCCTTGGAGGACATTGAGCTGAAACTGAATGCGCCCCTCCCGCATGGGCTGAATGCGCAGCCACTTGCTCAGGTGCGGGTCGTAGCGAAAGCAGACGTCAACTGCGCCTTCACCGCTGCGGTACTGCAGATGTTGCCCACCGACTACGTACACAAAGTTGTCGAGCACTGACACACAGGCGTGGCTGGATCCGGTCTCCATCTCCGTTAGTTCCTTGAACTGACGCGCTGCCACGTCCGGGAGGTAGAACACCTTGCTGCTCACCGTGCGATCGTTGTCGGTGTAGGGGGTCCCACCAAAGGTAATGAGCGAAACCAGGTCAGAGCGGATCATGGTCCGCGGGGACTGCATCTCGTGCTGACGGAAGGGGAGGATCTGGTAGTTGAAGGCCTCCAGGAGGTATTGCCTGCACTGCACATCCTCCACCATGATGCCCACCGTCTGCACGCTGTCTACCAGCTCGGAGGAGCGCATGAGAGGGAATCGCACATGGCGGAGCACCTCGTTGGCTCTGGTTCGGCGTCCCTCGTCGTGCTGCAGCCAGCGGATGGCAGCATGGAACAGATCGATCTCGCTGCAGTTTTTCAGCATGTTGCTCCGCAGGAAGAAGACCAGGCGCTCCATGGGAATGTGCAGGAAGTCCTCCTCCTTGGCGATCTGCAGGAAGTGGCGGAAAGTGAAGGCGTCCACTGACTCCTTGAGTGAGGATAGGTTAAAGGTGGTGGCCATTTGGCCAATGTTCAAGCAGGTCTCTACACTCATGGCCGACTTGAGGAACTCCTCACAGAGCTCGACGACTGGGACCATCTGAAGGAAGACGGCTGCTCCCAGTACATCCTGAATGCAGTCCAGATCCAGCGTGACCTCTGCGCTATAAGCAAAGTCAATGATGTGTTTAAGGCCGCGGGCAGACAAGCCCTTCAGCTCAATGGTGTCCTGGTTCGACTCCCTCATACCTCCGGTGAACATGGCTCTGTAGGTCAAGTAAAAAAGTCATTCGAATAACTTTCTAAAAACTGGTTAAATTGATATTCATCCTTTCAAAAAAAAACATCTCAGGTAAATTTGACACTTGAATACCTTACTGGACCTGCAAAATCAACTCATGAAAATCAAACTACTTAAACTGTATATCATGCACATACTACAGACTTATTGCTCCATTTTCTCTCTACAATCTCCCATCTCAAGCCAGATATCTTGGAGCCCAGTTCTCCAAATCAGTGTAAATGGAAAGTAAAGGAGTTTAGGTGCAGATCCATCTTGGAGACAGCACCAGTCTCACCTGAAGTAGTCACTGCAGGAGGCCAGCACCGCCTTGTGGACCTGGAAGTGCTCCTCGTTGATCGCCAGCACCACATCCAGCAGGTGCCCCTGGGCTCGCAGGACTGACAAGCCCTGCAGGAGTGTAGCACTGTGGCTTGGGGCTGAGAATGTGCAACGCAGGGTGCTATTCTTGTTAGCCATACTGCAAAAGAAAAGGCCTACCACTGTCAATGTAAAGGATATCCACCTAGCTTCCCTCAAATAAGCATCTAGGTGACTTGTTAAAGTTGTACTCGTCTTGTAGCAGCAGCGGAAACAAAGCTGACCATTTGCTCCCCTGCACTATGTCCATCTGTTTTCCCAGCAGCTGCATCACAACTCTCCTCCCAACTACCCTTCTCTCTTGAATAATTCAGCTGCTTCATGGGAATACATTTCTTCTGTTTCTCCAGAGCACACATTCTGTGTTAATTATAGCTTTAATTGTTCACCACAGTTAGGAAATTTCAGTCCCACGAGTTGTTCAGCTATGATATGACCTCAAAAGCATCAAAGGTAACTGCAGCCAGTGAGGTAGTTTTCTTGGGGTATTGGCTATTCCTGTCCATGGTGCCGTCCTTAAACAGTTCTAAACTTGTCATCGAGACAATATGTACTGGGACAACGACTCAGATTATTCAGATGTAAGATGTACACAGCATGTTTAGTGTTGGCTCTGGTACTGTAACTGTCAGAGGGCTAGTTTCATGTTCAGCTCATCAATTAAACATAATTCAATTATTATGACTGCATGGATGTTTTGTAACCTAATGGAGCAAGCGCAAAGGAAAAGCATCAGTCCGAATTTGGTTAAATTGGTTTTCAGGGGAAAAGTTAGGATGAAAATACTGTATGAATTGAGGGGCTTTGGTTTTGTATAAAAGAGTAAAACTAAGACACAGATATACATTATCATTAATATGAAGCAGATTAAATTCAATAGTCTTAGCTATGAAACACAATGTTATCAGCTGTTAGACCAAGGTATCCCACAATATTCCAATGTTTCACTTTTGTAATAATGCTTGGCACACCTGATTCAATTAATCAACTAATCATTATGACTGACTAATTGAAATCAGGTGTGCCAGTTTAGGTACAGCTGAGCTGATAAAAACTCTACTCAAACTACTTGTCCTAACTAATCATGTAAAAATGTTACGAAAGAATTCCAAAAGCCTGACATACTTTCTACCTGCTGCCTTACTACAGACAAAAATCTCAATCAATGTGCAACAATGACAGTTCATATATAACAAATGTATAGTTAGTTTCATATACAGACATTTAACAGACATTCATTGTTAACAACTTAGGCAAATCAAAGGATTTTAAGTCATGCCCAGATTCTACAACAATTTGCATTTCTTTTGACGTTTCTACAACAATCCAATAAATATTTGCTTTGCCCTTTCCAATTTCGCGAAGTCTAGTTCGCATTCATGACCATGTCGCATCTGCAACTCCCAGCTTCACACCAGACTGTGCTGCTACTAATTACACCACTAGCCCAACAAGTACTTGCCAGGACCTGCCCTTGAAGGTTAACATATGTCCACCGGCCAACAACCACATGTAAAGAGGCAACCATAACTGCAGGAAGCAGGGGTGCTGGAGCACCCCATCATGGCCTCAGTACTCTGTGACGAGATTCCAAAATCGTCTTTTACCGTTTGAATGCTATGATGCATGTGGTTTTTCTGTCCATTAGTGAGACGCACGTCACTAACGCCGATCGGCACACGTCGTCTGTCCATTTGTGGGACGCGCTACAAAACTGTTGATGGCCACGCATCATCCGCCGATACCAGATCTGCTGGAATGGACAGACATCAGCTAGCGCCCCCTGGTCAAAACGTCTTCCCGCCACCATGAAGGCTACCCTGGTCCATTACTAACCGCACTGACCCTGGACAGTACTGAGCCATTTTGACCTGCCACACGCTAGGCCCCCCATGCTTTGTCAGTGTGCTGCAACTAGGTTTTAACTCCCGGCCACAATGAAAGCAGTGACTTCAACAGATTAAAGATTTAAATTATACATTTGAAACAATATATAATTGACTGGATCCATGCACTCAAATGTAATAAAAAAAATAGTCCGGATGTTTTGAAAATAATTTGCTTTTCGTGTTTGATAACCCATTAAATGGTTATTGCAGGTTGACGATGTAAAGAGTGGCATTGGGATCAACAAATCTATATACTTTGGACACACATGACTTTAATGATCAGAATCGTAGAGTTTTATGATGCAATTCATGTTTGCCTTCTATTAATAAAACATTGAAACTAACAAATCCCTTCTATCATTTCAGAAGAAAAATCTTAGTTACAATTAAATGTTTACACAATGAGGTACTTAGTTTTTGTGCATGTGCCAACTTTAGAAATAATACAAAAATAACATGGTGACTTATTTTTGTATAAAAAATAAGATTTTCCACTTATAGGGGCTTCAAAGTTGCCCACTTGCTGGAAGGGGCCACTACAGGTCTGAATTGCACCTACACCTTTCATTTGTTACAATGCTTCAGCTTTGGAACATGGGGAAGGGTGGAGATGCATATGAACTCACAAATGGGGGGGCACAGGTGGAGGGGAAAGGGTCCATTTGAGATTCTGCCAAAAATTCCTAAAAGGGCCAGGAAATTTGAAGATCACAGCAAGCCTTTATCCTAGACATCCATGCCAAACCATTTAGCTGGGGTGTAATCATTCTGCCAAACATTTTTTTGTCTTTGACAGAATTAAGCTGCTGGAAGGAAAAACAGGACTGATAACAGGTGAAGTCATTTAAATATAATTGTATACAATGATCAGGCTGCATTGCATCAACTTCTAGTGGATTTGGGACAGTCGATGTTGAGATATGTCTTCCAAAGAACTTCTGCCGCCACTTGGGATCTTATCGCACTGCTCGCTCCACTGGGAAGTTTAAACCAGTTGTCCTTGTGCGCCAAAAGGAAGCCCTCCTACTGAGCTCACAGGGACCCAAGCACCAACAAGGAGTCACTAGAGCGTAACAAGGCAAGGCAGTCATTTGAATACTAACTCCCCAAAACCTGGATGGTTTTGGTCAGGGACCCCCGGGCTAATCTGCAAGCAGGATTCTAACCCTGGTTTTGCAATGACACATTTGTCACATTTTCTCACGTGTTAGACTGCTTATCCATGAAATAATCATTCTTATCAAACCAGTTGTGTGCATTTTTTCCCTAAAACATCAGGCTTTCATTTATTGATTTGTGTGAAAATATAGACTGTGATCAAATTCATAAAAAACGCATTTGAATCTGTAATCCACAGTAACTTTTAAATGGACTATCATGTCATAAAAACACCAAAACAAGTGCACTTAATTCCAAAGAAGCCTACTATTGCAACCACTAGTTTAACAAGTATTCATTAGCGAAAGTCTATTGAACGTCTGTATATAAAACTAGCTTTACCTCGGCCCAGTGTCCTAGGATATTCCTTATGATCCACCCTAAATGTTCTCTCGCATTGGCATAGGGCCATTTATCCTTTGGCGCATTTTGGTCTAACTTACGGTTTCCACTACGGTACTGGTGCCATTCTCACCTGTTCTGCAGACGATTCGCGGCGAAATCCCCACCGTCCGACTCCGCCATCTTCTAGCACAGTACGGTATGCATAGGACATTATTTGTAAATATAGCAGGTCAAAGGCATAACTGCCCCATTCATAATCAAATAAAAGCATCAAGCCTATCGATAAGCAAACTATTGAATATATATGTTGCTTTCTTCCCTACCGGAAAATCGTGACCTCTACACTCAATATATAATGTGCTGTTATGTCGTGCTGTGTGTATTGCTACACTTGGTTGTATGATGAGCGCACGCGCTATACTTCTTCACCACTAGGATGCGCTGTGATCACAATAGTGAACTGCTAAAAGCACGAAAGATGTTCATAACTAAGTCTCGATAGCACCCAACTTACCAGATGCTGCTGAAGCAGCGATTGACTTTGGATAAAATAAGAGAAGGAACTGCCAAATCGCACATTAGACAATATTAATCAAAATGTATGTGTTAATAAGGCTTGTTCCAATAAGGCATTCTCTTTTGCCTACAAAAGTAACCAGAACGCTGTTTGTCTAAAATTACAAGTACTGGAACGCCGTTCCGGCCCAAGCTGAGCACTGTACTGAAGTACAATGGCCAAAAAGAAAGGAGGTGCTACAGCCAAAAACGAGCCTAACCGAGATCCCATTGAGGAATATTCGCAAATTTTAACATGTTTCTGTTTGGAAACGCCTACCCTGTGAAGCGTAACTACCAACATAACTTTTTAAAAAAGGTCTATATACTGTTTTACAGGTAGAAACGCGTAAGGAGTAGGACATCCAATTATGTTATTATAAATCAAAGCCCCACCACTGGCACATTGGCCAGTAGTTTTAGAGCAGAGAAGCCCCTGAATGCAGTGTGCTGTTCGCCAGGCTCGTTGTGGGCAGCAACACATTGATGGTTGCTGATAATGGGCCTCTGTACCTCTGTGTAGATATTTCCCTGAAAATCAGCCATTTCCAGCTACCATAGTCATTTACAACATTAACAATGTCTAAACTGTATTTCGGATCAATTTGATGTTATTTTAATTTGCTTGAAAATGTGCTTTTCTTTCGAAAACAAGGACATTTCTAAGTGAACCCATACTTTTGAAAAGTCATGTATATATAATTAAATGTGATAGTATTTGTATTATCTGTTAATTGTAATATTATTGCGAATGTTTCCACTCATTACACGCAGTACTTTTTTGTTAAGCATCTTGTCCCTGCTGATGTCTTCAATCGAAGATTTTTGGGGCTGAGAACGTGCAACGCAGGGTGCTATTCTTGTTAGCCATACTGCAAAAGAAAAGGCCTACCACTGTCAATGTAAAGGATATCCACCTAGCTTCCCTCAAATAAGCATCTATGGTTACTTGTTAAAGTTATACTCGTCTTGTTGCAGCATCAGAAACAAAGAGTGTGTGATAAAACCGAATGGGTGATTGATATTGTTTTTTGGCATGCAGCCAAAAAACAATATAAACATTGTTTTTAATCTTTTGGAATGGTTTTTAATCTTTCAAAATACCCCATCATTATCAAGTTAGAAAATATGAAATTAGATTAGCCTTTATTAACAAATATAATTTTAGATTATGAAATGTGATTTTATTTTTGCCTAACTGGGTGGTAATGTTAAAGATGAACTAGGTAGGATTTTCTGTAAAAAAACGAAAAACAATTACAGCACTTTGCAATTGCTCACTGGTCAGAAAGCAGTTTCGCACCAACGCCCGATAAAAAATGAAGTTCTGAATAATAATATGAAAAGTAGATTTACCTTTTCTAAAAAAAACGAACTCAGAGTTCAACGTTATTCTTAGCCTTGCTAATGCTAGCTTAGGGTTCCTGGTTGCTAATTATCGAGAGCTAGTCTTATTTCACTTCTTCCACAAAGAGTGGACTGCTGCTGGAGGCAATGCTTCAAGAACCACCACGCACAGGCGTTTACAAGACATGGGTTTCAGCTGTCGCATTCCTTGTGTCAAGCCACTCTTGAACAAGACACAGCGTCAGAAGCGTCTCGCCTGGGCTAAAGACAAAAAGGACTGGGCTGCTGCTGAGTGGTCCAAAGTTATGTTCTCTGATGAAAGTAAATTTTACATTTCCTTTGGAAATCAAGGTCCCAGAGTCTGGAGGAAGAGAGGAGAGGCACAGAATCCACTTTGCTTGAAGTCCAGTGTAAAGTTTCCACAGTCAGTGATGGTTTGGGGTC